>CAUYQG010022247.1:0-23805 GCA_963574415.1 Tarsius wallacei
AATACAGGAATTCATATGGAAACACAAACGACCAAGAATAGCCAGAACAATCCTCAGCAAAAAAAACAAAGCAGGAGGTATCACATTACCAGACTTCAAACTTTACTATAAAGCTACAATAATCAAAACAGCTTGGTATTGGTACAGAAACAGGCACATCGACCAATGGAATAGAATTGAGATTCCAGAAGCAAAACCTCAATTTCTGAACCAACTCATCTTCGACAAAGCCTCCACCACCTACCACTGGGGAGAGGAGAACCTATTCAGTAAATGGTGCTGGAGAAACTGGCTGACCACATGCAGAAGATTCAAACAAGACCCCTATCTCTTCCCATACACAAAAATTAATTCTAAATGGATCAGAGACCTAAATGTAAAAACCTCAAACCATAAGAACCTTAGAAAATGCAGGACACACCCTTATGGAAATTGGAACTGGCATCCAATTCCTGAGCAATACCTGAAACACACCGGCCATAAGAGGTAAGACAGACAAGTGGGACCTCATTAAACCGACAAGCTTCTGCAAAGCCAAAGAAACCATCAAGAGAGCAGGGAGACAGCCCACAGACTGGGAAAAATTATCTGCCAACTCCATGTCTGACAAAGGCCTAACATCTTGGATCTACAAGGAACTCAGATGTGCTGAAAAGAAAAAAACAAACAACCCCATTACAAAGTGGGCAAAAGATATGAACAGACACTTCTCAAAAGAAGACATACAAGCGGCCAGCAGACATATGAAGAAATGTTCAATGTCACTAATCATCAAGGAGGTTCAAATTAAAACTACACTGAGATACCACCAAACTCCAGTCAGAATGGCAATTATCAATAACTCAAAAAATAACAGATGCTGGAGAGGATGTGGAGAAAAGGGAACACTTCTACACCCTTGGTGGGAGCGTAAACTAGTGCAACCTCTGTGGAAAGCAGTGTGGCGATCCCTAAAAGCTCTAAATATCGACCTTTCATATGACTCTGCAATCCCCCTACTGGGAATATACCCTGAAGAACTCAAATCACTTTATAAAAAAGATACCTGCACACGTATGTTTATCACAGCATTATTCACAATAGCAAGAACCTGGAACCAACCATGCTGTCCATCAAAAGAGGACTGGATTAAAAAAATGTGGTACATATACACGATGGAATACTACGCAGCCACAAAAAACAATAAAATCATGAATTTTGCAGCAACCTGGATGGAACTAGAGTTTATAATACTGAGTGATCTCTTACAGAAACAAAGATATGAGTGTCACATGTTCTCAATCATATAGTGGACCTTGAACATCTATCATAATACTATAAGAAAAGGACTGACAGTGGTGGGAAACTATGCGGGAGGGGGTAGGGAGGGGAAGGGAGGTAGGACTAATGGTAGTGAATATCTGTCTGGGGACAGGGAGACACCCCTTATCAATAAGAATGTCTGAAAAATGCATATTTGTATACCTAACCCTTAACTGTATCCCACAATTTTAAAATAAAAAATATGTTTAGTAAAAAAAAAGATGGGGTAAATAGGGAGGGTAGAGCATGGACGTCATGCCATTTTTTATCAAAAACTGCTGAACACTCAGTGTGGTGTGGGCAGATGCATTCACAAATCACTCATCATGAAATGGACAAATACTTTGAAAGAATCTCCCCCCAAAAAAAAAAAAAATTCACTAAAGCCAAATGCAGCCTCGCACTAGAATGCTAGCTGGTACAGTGATGCCAGTGGTACCTGGAGGGAGAAGCCCATACTATAAAGGGCCCGCCCTCCAAAAGATAATTCCATTTTTTGAGGGTCCCCCTCATATATCATCCCTGACATAGAAAACTAAACACTGAATCAGAAGATGGAAAGCAGTGTAAGACTTGGAACCAGATACCTGGTTTTCTACCACTCCTGTTCCTTGCTTGCTGAGAACAAGGATGTGAGGTTTTCTTAGGCCTAGGTTTCTCACCTATGGGTAAGTGTGCATCACGGCCACTTGGAGAGAAATTATTTCAAGACTAACACAATTGCTTGTGCTTAAAGAGTCTCATGAAAGAAGTAAGTCAGAGTGTTTTGCTCTGTTATGCCCAAATCCCCATAGTTACCACTGAGAGGGTACTGTTGCTAGATATTTCCATTTTTTCTTTGTTTATTTGTTTCTTTTTCTTTCTTTCTTTTTTTTTTTGTCACAGTCTCACTCTGTTATCCAGACTGGAGTACAGTGGCGTAATCATGGCTCATTGCAGCCTCCACCTCCTGGGCTCAAATGATCCTCCTACGTCAGTCTCCCAAAGGGTAGCTGGGACTACAGTCACTCACCACAACACCCAGCTAATTTTTTTTATTTTTTTGTAGAGACAAGGTCTTGCTGTGTTGCCCAGGCTGGTTTCAAACTCCAGGGCCTAAGCACTCCTCCTGCCTCCGCTTCTCAAAGTGCTGAGATTACAAACGTGAGCCACCATGCCCAGCTGATATTTTTATTTTCAAGAGGAGCTAGAAATTCAAAAATTTCTGTCATCTTTTCCAAGGTTAAAGCAGCAAATGTCTCAGCTAACTCAAAACTAAAACATGATGAGGAATCTTTGAAGGCCAAAAAACAAGAGTGAAACAAACAAATTATCTGCAGACCAAATGCAATTCATGGTCCGCCGGTTCCTAACTGTCTTATGGAGGTTTAAGCTGAGAGACTGGTCTAAATCCTAACAGCTGGTTATTTATTCCTGGTCTATCACAGCTCCAGATCACATCTTCCACATGGTCAGTGGATTGAGTGGTAGTGACCAGAGGACAACTGGCTGAAATTTTGCCAGACAAACCAAATCACAATATTTAGATTATTATGTGATTCAGGTTCTAAGAAGTTTCCCTCTCCCACAAAAAAGTCACTTTATTATGATAAAGGATGCTTACCAATTACCAATCTTTATTTTAAAGTTCTTAGGGTAATAAATTATTTAATATAGAACTGAAAAAAATACGAAAATCTAAGTTCAAGACAAGCCTTTTGAACACCAATTGTAATCCAGCACTTAATTCTTGTTCTTTTTTTTTTTTTTTTAGGCAGGATTTATTGAGAGGACAGAAAAGCTCCCAGAGTGGGAGGGGACCCAAGAATTTCAAGCAAAACTAAATGGATATTCATCCTGAGACTTTTTTGGGAGATTGGGAACCTCTTGGGAAATATATGTTTCTCCTGGCTTGAGTCAGTGCTCAGCTATCCCCAATACTGGTTTAGGAAGGTTAAGGGTGCTTTAGGGAAGTTTTGGGTCCCTGAGCCTCATGCGGTTGGTTCTTTACTTGCTTTCCTGCATACTTATAAAGAGCTTTATATTGTGTTCATGTATATTATCTCTAATGAACCTCTCTGCAACCCTCTGAGGTGGTGGGGCAGAGTATTATTATCCCTGTTTTACAGATGAGAAAACTGAGCTTCAGAGTGGTTAAGGGACTTGCCTAGGATCACTCGATAAGTGGTACAACCAGGATTGGAAACCAGGCTTCTTGATCTCTCATTGCCATAAATAATGTATCTGTGGCACATTGGGAGGTCCATGAGTAGAGGGAGACCCAGTTCAGCGAGTGGAATGGGAAAAGACAGCTGGGATAGAATTAGAATGCACCTCAAGGAGGGGGTAGGAGGGCAGCCGGCAAAACCACCAGAGCCAAGGTAGCACAGAGAATAAATTCAGTCTTAGCCAAGACTGGCCTCTAAGGGGTCCAGTCTGAGGGCTGGTTTAGAGGAGGGAGAACAAGGGGTTTCAGGCCAGGAGGGAAGAGATGGTGAATATTCTGGGAGCAGCAATTCTCAGGTCACCGAAGCACATGAGTCTGAGTTCACATGAGAAACCAGGCTCTATTTCAGGAGAGGGCCTATTGGGAATAGGCCTAGGGGAATGGGCTCTCAGTAAGAGGCAGGATAGAAACCAGGGACCAGGGCCTGAGAGGAGGCCAGTCAGATACTCTGGCTGCACCGGGGCAGGGGGGTTAGACAGGGATCTCATAGTCTGATACTCAAGTGCACCCCGAGGTTGACCCCACCCCAGGTCCAGGTATAACTGATTTTTTATAGACTCCAGAAGGAGTTCCAGAAGGAAGTCCAACATACTGCCTGTGCCAGACCCTCGTTGGAACCTTGTGTGAACAAATGGAATCCTGAGAAAAAAGCCTCCAACAGGCAACACTCTGAGGCAGGATGCTGTCCTCTTCTCTGTGAGACACCCCACACTCTCCATGAGGACTGTCCACAACCCAGTTTTCCCTGTGCTTGTCGCTACAGCACGCTCCTCTGGCAGTTTCCACCCTGTGACCAGAAGCCATTCTTCTCATAGGTTCTGTTCCTGGAGGGCAACTCGCTCTTACTTCCAGTACAGAGGGAAGAAGCTCAAGGAGAAGAAAAGTCCTCCTAAATCTACGTGCAAGTACCCTCCTTGGAGTGGAGGTGAGCTCCGCCATGTCCCACTGTCTCATCCTCTAGAAACTTAGACATGTAAAGAGAAGGAAAGGGCCCCAATATCCAATTCCAAGACTTCCCAAGGGATGCTTGCTGGAATGATGGGCAGCTCATTACATGGCCCTCAGGGAAACAGGAGCACTTGGGATATATATTATCTGTGAGTAGGAGGCCCACAAAAGGAGATCTTGCTCAAGTACTGCTCCCCAGCCATGGCTCCCAGAATGCCTATGGGTTACCTGTCACAGTCTACAAGGTGTCACAGGCTACATGGTGACCCACTTTAGTGTTGCTTAAGAAGCCACCAGCTCCAATGGTCTCCATTGAACCTTACCACTTAAAAAGCATTTATTTTATAGTGTTAAGTGAAAACATTAAAAACTGGATATAAGGTAAAGTTTTAATGTGACCTATATATCTTTATACATATATAATTTTTACGAAGGCATAGAATAACTTAGAAATAAAGACTAAATGTTAATAGGGTTATCTCTGGATGGGTGTGATTATGAGGGATTTATATATTTATTTATATGTTATATAAGTAATATATAAAAACATAAACAAATAATGTGCTTATATATATACACACACAGTCGTGTACCACATGATGTTTTGGTCAATGACATACCACACATCTATGACAGTGGTTCCATAAGATGATACTATATTCTTACTGTATTTTGTGTCTATGTGTAGATACACAAATACTTGCCATTATGTTATAATTGCCTATAGTATTCAGTCGAGTAACATGCGGTACAGGTTTGTAGCCTAGGAGCAATAGGCTCTACCATATAGCCTAGGTGTGAGTAACTATACCATCTAGGTTTGTGTAAGTACACTCTATGATATGTACACAATGATGAAATCACCTAACAATGCATTTCCAAGACTGTAGCCTCGTTATTAGGTGATGAGTAACTGTGTAATTGGTCGTTGAGCCCAGTTCCTTTCCTGATACGAGATACAGCTGTGATTGGTACTTGAGCAAAAGGAAATTCTAACAAGAGGGAGGAGGGTGGACAGGTCAGTGCCTGGTGAGGGCAAGGCTCGGTGTCTTTTGGTGGAAAGTTCTGGAAACAAAACAAGTCCGTGAATCTGGGGACAACAACAGAACAAAATATGGATATAGGACAGAAGTATTAAAAACAGCATTAACTGTCCCATGATGGAGCTGAACATTCTCTTAATTGTGCTCAACAATTCTCTTAATTGTGTTCAGATCTTGTGTCCACATTTCCCAGATACCTCCCCCTCCCCCCAGGCCAGCTCTTATGAGCAAGCATCCCACCCTTTTGTGGGTCAAACACAGGCCCTTAAGACCTAAATCCATCTGAACAATCAGAGAAGTAATTCTGGTTGGCTGTAGATCCCAACTCCTGCCCCTCTGAGAGGGTCCTCACCTCAGTAGGAAACAAATAATCTACCTTCCCGACTGCAGCCACCTCAGTGATTGTGAACATTGCTCAGTATCCTTGTCTCTGCCTTGCAAAATGCCATGTCAGCCGACAGAAATCAGTAATCCCTTCAGTACATGGGGCAACGTGTCCTTGCAGCAGGGGTCGGGAAGGCGCTCATATAGGCTTGGAGTGGGAGCCGCAGAAGAGAAGGAGAATAATAAGAGAAAGGGGACAGAGAAAGGAAGGGCAAGTGAACAGTACCCATTCAGAGGAGTGAGAAATTGGTCCTCAGTGGTAGCCAAAGAGTTCCTAACTTTTGCCTTATTTCCTAGCTGAGTTCCAGGGAAATAAATCCTCAATTCTCTTCTCATATCAAAAGAAGGAATAGAACAGCAGGATGCCCTGAATTAAGGGATCTGGATTCCAGGCCTGGAGAGTCATTGTGTATGAACTTGGGGATCTTGAGTATACTGCTTCCCTCTCTCAGTCTCACAACCCTGATCTCTATGTATTAGTCCTTTTTGTGTTGCTATAACAGAATACCTCAGACTGGGTAATTTATAAAGAAAATTAAATATTTGGCTTATGATTCCAGAGACTGGGAAGTCCAAGAGCATGACACCAACACCTAACAAGGGCCTTTATTCTGTGTCATCCCATGGTGGAAGGCAGAAGGGAAAGAGAATGTGAGAGAAAGTAAAAGAGGACTTTTATAATACCTATTCTCAAGATAACACACCCATGACTGTGATAATGACATTAATCCATTGATGAGGGCAGAGCCCTTGTGGCCTTACCTCTTAATGGTCTCCACCTCTTAATACCATCTCAATGGCAATCAAATTTCAACATGAGTTTTGGAGAGGACGTTCAAACCATAGCATCTCAAAGCATGTTAAACAAGAGTGTTCTTGCTCACTTAGACATTTTTTTTGAGTCCAAGTCTCACTCCATCACTCAGGCTGAAGTGCAGCTGCACAGTCAGCTATCACAGCCTTGACCTGATAAATTCAGGCAACCCTTCCATCTCAGTCTCCCAAGTAGCTGGGACTACAGGTGCCCACCACCATGCTTAGCTATTTTTAAAAATTTCTTGTAGATATGAGGTCTCATCATGTTGCCAATGCTGATCTCAAACTCCTGGGTTCAGGTAGTCCTCTCACCTCAGCCTCCCAAAGTGCTGGGATTACAGACATGAGTCACTGTGCCCAGCCAGAAATATTTTTATTTTATCAGGAGTTGTTGCAAGGGTTTTTAATGCTTGTCTCCTTCCCTCCCCAGGAGATAATGCCATCCTAAGGTTTACCATGCTCAGAGGTGCTGAGTGGTTGCGGCCTCAAGTGCGGGAAGTAATAGCAAATTCAGTCCAAAATTGTGAGTTGGAGTTGGATCCCCAATGATACCAAAGATTTACTACTCAATTAGAGGGTGACTCTAAGGTCACCTTGACCAGTTTCCTTGTTGACCATGAGGAGACTAAGACCTCCCAATATGTGAAATGACTTGCTCAAGATCAAACAGCCTGTGAGTGTTGGAGATGAGGTGAAAATGTGTCTTCTGACCTCCTTCCAGGGATCTGTAAGCAGCTCTCATCTGAATAATTGTATTTTGATTGTTTTCTAGGAAAAGAATTTAGAAAGGCAGGTACCTTAAGCCTTTCTACATCTCTTTTGACCCCTCTGACCATTTCCGGGCATGATGTGTGATCTTTATTAAGAGACCCAGTTATTACCTTCCCCTCACTTTGAGGCCACCTGCTGACTTGAAGTACCACCCCATACCTCCTGCTTCCTGAAGGTTCCTGCTACTGATCTTCTCATCCCTGTAACAAACCCTGTGGTCCTCGCCTCCCATATTGAGGCCATATTATATTCCCTTTCTTCCCCATATTCAGCCTCAAGGGGTCAACCCCACTCCCATACATTAAGCCTGCCTTTGTTTCATGTGGTCTCTCCCAACAAAGCTTTCTTTCCAATCCCAATTGCCAGCTTCTTTGGGGGGAAAAAGTTGGGAATACTACTTTTCTGTTTTTTATAGGAATGAAATACTGGCTTGACTGATCTGCCTATCTGAATATGTTTCCTCATTGCTTTGTGAGGAAGCAATATGAAACACTGCCCATGATCTGTGGGCAAAGGTCGAACGTCTTATGATTCTGGTGTTCATTTGACTGAATCTCCTTATTTTACTTCCCTAGAACTATGTGGTTGACTTAATGGCCTTTGTGTTCAGCTGAAATTGCTCCTGGGACCAAAAAGAAAAAAAATTCAACTTACACCCAGGTCTCCTGAAAATCCCTGGAACATTGCCACTCTGCTTCACTTTGCTGACCCCTTCCCTGGAGTTGTGTCGGGAAGTCTTCCCAGGATGGTCTTCCTCAGACTGGAGGCCCTCAAGTAACTGTGTCTGTGTCATGGGTTCTGATGCAGTTTTCCTCTGTATTTGTCTGTAGCTTCATCAAGCAACCTTACTCAGTCAAGACTTGTGCTGTCTACCATGCAACTGTGTCCAGTCCAGGGGTAGGTGTAATCAGAAATCCTCTTCTTCACTTCAGAGCTACTGTGTCCAAGCATACAGTCAGAGACAAGATAAACTTCCCAGAGATCTTCCCAGATCCACAACCTGACTCTCCTTGACATGTAGAACCTAAAAATTGAGCCTGCTGCCTCTGGAGGGGCTTGTATTCAGGGCAGTTAAGGAGGGGTTTCTCTGTGGGTGTCCTTGCTCACCTCCAATTCGGACAGGCGCTTTTAGGAAATTGATGTTTCCTGACCTACCTTCCAGTAGAACACCACTGCTTATGGACGAGTGTCCCGGAATATCTTTATTGTTTTATTTATGTAGATTTAGAGAGTACAAATGCAGTTTTGTAACACAGATCTATTGTTTAACGTGAAGTCTGGGTTTTTAGTGTAAACATTGCCCACATAATATGCACTGTACCCCGTGAGTAATTTCTCATCCCTCTCCCCCTCCCACCCTTCTGAGTCTCCAGTTCTGTTATTCCACTCTGTACGTCCATGTGTACATATTATTTAGCTCCCACTTACAGCTGAGAACATGTGGTATTTGAATTTCTATTTGCATTATTTCACTTAAGGTAATGGTCTCTAGTTCTATCCATGTTGCTGCAAACAACCTGATTTCATTTTTTGTGTGGCTTATTTTATATATAAAATAGAATAATATATATATGTATCACATATTTTATCCAAATGATCTTTTATTGCCGGCTTCCCAGATATTCCATCTGTTCAGGGTAGGGTGCATAAGGAGAGAAAGTTTGAGGAGCTGCACTTCTGCTTGGCAGGATATTAGCAAAAAGAACAGAAAGATTTGAGCCATTAACTTACTTGCTTCTTTGTTCGTTTGTTGGCTTATATAGTTTTTTCATTTTTATTTTTTTGAGTCAGGGTCTCACATTGTTGTCCAGGCTGGAGTGCAGTGGCATGATCACAATTCACCACAGCCTTGACCTCCTGGGCTTCCATCTCAGCCTCCCAAGTAGCTCCACCACACCTGGTTAATTTTTTTTTTATTTTTTGTAGAGACGAGGTCTCACTATGTTGCCTAGACTGGTCTTGAACTCCTGGGTTTAAGAGATCCTCCTGTCTCAGTCTCCCAGAGTGCTTGGATTACAGGCATGTGCCACTCTGCCTGGCCAAGCCTGTTAAAATCTGATTCAGCCTAACTCACTCTGCATAAGCACCAAAGTGAAACTGATGCTAAGATACAGCTCTGGGAGAAACTCTAGGGATCATAGAAACCACAGCTGAGAAGTGCCAAAAAGTTGTCTGAAGGCCAAGGTTGTAAACAGCAGCTTCTGTGAGTGGCAGGCCTGGTCTCCTGGCCAGCCATCTCACCTTCTCAGACCTGCTTCCAGACCTGTTCTTCCAGCAAGGACTTGAAGTTGCCCAGGTTTCATTTGCCAGTGTTAGCACCTGGAAGGCAAACCAGAGTATGTACTTTGAAGTTCTTTACACGAAGAAGGCATTTCATGGTTTCAGAGGTTACAAACTCTTAGGGGAAGAAGGTGGGAATAAGAGTGTGAGAAGCCTTATTCTGAAGGCCAAAGGTTTCAGTATTGGCTATTGTCATTCCTCAAGGATATGACAGGGACAAGCCAGTGGAGAGTGCAACTTCAGTAACCTCATCGTCATTGCAATAACTGGTTATTCTCTCTCCCTTCAGACCAAAATTATCCTGTACCAAAAAGGAGAAGAAGTAATCAAGTCAGGCCCCCAACAGAGGCAAATCATCTCTCGTTGGCCTCCTAACACTGGGGAGGTTTTCTGGTCAGCAATAAAATGTCCTGGTGTCATCTGCCCCTGGAAAGATCAAGAAGGGGAATGGGGTGACAGTGCAAATATGGCAGGATGAGACTGCAATGGGTAAGACTTGGACAGAGAATGAGAGGGAAGCACCTCTGCCCTCCCTGAGCCTGGGAGCCTTGTTGGGGATGGTTTTTCCATGGTGGGTTGGACCGGGAGGCCTGGGCTCTAGGTCTCACTCTCAGCTGCATGGCCTTGCACAAATCCTGACTCAGATTGTTGAAGAGTTCATTGAAAAATGGAGCAGATGTCATTGAACACAATAAGTAGCAAAATGCTGCTATTATCAGCAGTAACAGATGGGGTCTTTTAATGCTAGCATCTCCCATTTGGACAGTGACTTCCATCCATTGTCTCAGTAAATCCTCACAACAACCCTGTGAGCACTCACGACAGAAATCATTTATTTTTGTTTATTTAAGTTTTAAAAAATTTTTTTGAGTTGGAGTCTCACTCCATCACCCAGGCTAGAGGGCCGTGGCATGCTCATGGCCACCCCAACTCATTGCCTGCTGGGCTGTGGTGATCCTTCCGCCTCAGCCTTCCAAGTAGCCAGAACTATAGGCATGGGCTAGCACATGCGGCTAATTTTTTGATTCATTGTAGAGATGAGGTCTCGCCACATTGCCCAGGCTGGTCGTGAACCTGTGGGCTCAGGCAGTCCTCTCACCTTGGCCTCCCAAAGGGCTGGGATTACAGGCTGGTCAGAAATCATTTATGTTTAAACAGATAAAGAAACCGACTCATAGAGAAGGTAAGTGACTTTCCCAGAATTACTGGGTAGTAAATGGCAGTGTCTGGACTAGAACACAACACTTCTGATCTTTGTCCTGTTCTTGTTCTAAGGTAACCATATATTTTTGTTTTTGCTTTGTTTTGTTTTTGAGTCAGTGCTTCTGTTGCCTAGGGTGGAGTGCAGTAGCACAGTCATGGCTCACTGCAGCCTCAACCTCCTGGGCTTGGGCAATCCTTCCACTTCAGCCTCCTAAATAGCTGGAATTATGGGTGCTCACCACCACACCCAGATAATAATTGTTTAATTTTTTTGTGGAGACAAAGCCTCGCTATGTTTTCTAGGCTGGTCTCAAACTCCTGGTCTCAAGCAATACTCTTTCCTCGGCCTCCTAAAGTACTGAGATTGCAGGTGTGAGCCACCGTGACTATCTGTGTGACTTTTCGTTCACAAAAGGAATAGTTTTTCCCTAGAGTTCTGTTCATTTGCCAAGTAGAGTAGATAAAGAGACTCTTTGTAAAGTTTCTGACTTAATGGTCTAAACTACCGTCATAGTTTTAAGTGACTAGGTCCATTTTCTCTTCTCTGAAAAAAAAAAATTAGGGGAAAACTGAGTCAGAATTTCCTAAATGAGCCATCTACTTGAGCTAATTGAAAATAGGTGGCCTTGTCATCTCTATGGGTTATAGAACAAGAAAGAACTGGAAAGCTTATTGGAGCATTTTTTTCAAATTTCCAATCAAAGTTTCCTGTTATGATGATATCCTTGGTTTCCTAGACCGTTCACAAGGATATAAAATGTTTGGATGTCAGAAAGAGCTCGTGTATACCTAAGACTGTAGGATCACCTGGTGGGGCAGTAATTGCAGGAGATCCAGGATGACTGTAGGTAGACACACCCTAGAGGGGGTCTGAAGTGTGGAGAGCCTCTCAGGCCCCTGGGAGAAGGCCCAGCAAGGCAGCCTACACTGAGTATAGGGAAGAACCAGAAGAAGGGAATGAGGCTTCTTTCTGCTACGAGGGCTAGAACTTCAGAGTAGGTCTGCAAGTCATTGAAGGAAACAGAAACCCAGTTCCTACTTCAGGCAGATTACTAAGGCAGGATCCCAAGAAAGGAATGAGAAGAGCACAGTTACTAGAAGTGAGTTATCAGGGAAGGGCCTGATCAAGAAGGTCAAAGCCCATGCATGGAACCTGAGAGGCTGTTAGGCCAGCAACCAGGTGATTGATAAGAGTCTAGTGAAATACTGACTCACAGTCACATACCTAAATAGCCTCACAATGGAGTGGGGCATGGGTAAACCTACATGCTGGCAGTAGGTGGATACCACTTCAGGAAAAGAAAGATAGTTTAACTGGCTTATTTGAATGAGGTCTTTGCCCCATCTTTCCATTTCTTAATTATCTCTCTCCACATTCACCCATGGCTATACTCATGTGCAGGTATGCAAGCACATATGAGTGTGTTGTTTAAAAGGCCTCATGAGGCTGGGTGCAGTGGCTCCTGCCTGTAATGCCTTTGGGGGCCGAGGTGGGAGGATTGCTTGAACCCAGGAGTTTGAGACCAGCCTGGGAAACATAGTGAGACCTCATTTCTACAAAAAAAAAAAAAAAAAAATTAATCTAGCATGGTGGCATGTGTCTGTAGCCCCAGCTACTCAGGAGACTGAGATGGGAGAATCTCTTGAGCCTAGGAGTTCAAGGCTGCAGTGAGCTGTGATCGCACCACTGCACACCAGCCTGGGCAACAGAGCAAGACACTATCTCAAAAAGTCTCATGACACTAGAACAACCTTGAAGTGGAAAAAAAACCCAACTCTTTCACAGAGTCTTGCTGATTGCTTCCTTTGGTTTCTTATGTGATCCCTTCAGAAATCCCAAATGTAACATGCTCTGATGCCAGCTTTAGGCTGGTGTCAACAAAGCTAATCACCTGTAAAATACAGGCAGGTAATATAAATTAGTAAATCAGTCCATAAGCGATAACAGGAAGTGGTAGAGACTGTGGTGAACTGGAGAACATGTCTCAAAGTGGTCAGCAACAGTCAGCTCCAGCCAACCGACCCACTGTCGCCAGAACTTCTACTTAGAACAAAGAAGAAAAGAAGGAAGAGAAGGAAGAAAGGCAGGCAGGGAGGGAAGGAAACGAAAAAGAATGAGAAATTAAAATTTTTTGTAACACTACAGACGAAACAGAACTTAGCTAACTAAGGTCAAGATTGGCCCATAGCCCCAAAATCTACAATCTTTGCTGTAAGTTTTTTCTTTCCCCTTGAAATTTTATTTGGGCCATGGGTCTAGCATGGGCAGAAAATATGGGAGGGGAGGAAGAGAAGTCCCAAAAATAGATCCATAGGGGCCACTGACATCAAAGAAAGAGGCCAAGGAAGAGCGTCCAGGCACGGAGTCCCTGTATTTGTTTTCTCTTGCTACCATAACAAATTCCCAGAAACTTGGTTGCTTAAAACAGCATGAATTATTTAATGTTACAGTTCTGTAGGTCAGAAGTCTGACCTGGGACCCACTGGGCTAATATCAAAGTGTCAGGAGGGCTGTGTCCCCTTCTGAAGGCTGTAGGGCAGGATCCCTTTTCTTGTACATTCAGGTTGTTGGCAGAATTCAGTCCTTGCAATTGTAGGACTGAGGAGGGCTTGTTTCCTTGCTGGCTGCAGCAGAGGGCCTTTCCTGGCTTCTGAGAGGCCCCTTGCATTTCTTGGCTCCTGGCCTCCTTTCTCCATTTTTAAAGCCAGCAATGGTGGGTCAAGTCCTTCTCATCCTTCAATTTTTTCCTGCCCCTTCTTTTGTCACCACATTTCTCTGGTTCCCCCATTTGCCTCTCAACTCCCCTCTTAAGGGTCCACTCAGATAATTCAGAATAATGTCTGTTTTAAGGTCCTTAACCTTAATTCCATCTGCCAAAATCCTTTTGCCACACAAGTTAACATATTCACAGGTTCTGGGAACTGGGACAGGGATATCACTGGGTGGCCACCACAGATTCTGCCTGCCACCATCCTTAGACCAACTTCCCTAGAAATGAATGTATAAACTCACAGTCTGGGTTTCTGGTGCGATTCCTGCCTCCTAGAGCCTTGGGAACACCATTTTCTTCTTCTTTTTCTTCTTCTTTTTTCTTGGTCATATCTCTGACTACCCTTTCTCAGTCTTTTTAACTCTTCCCCTCCTTTTTTTCTCAAATATCAGTGCTCCCTGTGACTCTACGGTTGAATGTATCTTCTTACAATATACTTTCTCCTATTGGGCTAAAATACTGAGCCCCAACTTTTAATAGGATCCCCAATGGGACACTGCAAATTTAATGTATCCCTGACTAGCTTCGGCTTCCTTATTTCCTTTCTCTGACCAACCCTGTCTCCCAAGCTAGAAAACGTAGTCTTCCTCAATTCATCCCTCTGCCTCCCTCCCACATTTTACCTGTAGGAACTGGACGCTCTGTCCATTCTGCCTTGGACATGTCACTCACGACCCAGACTGTCCCCTCTTCCCACTGGCACTGCCTTCACTTGGCCTTGTCCCCATCTCTGACACTGTGAAGTCCCCTCCCTTTCAGCTATCTCTCCCGCTTCTCCACGGGCACCTAGCACACACGGCTTCAACCCACATGCTGAGGCCAAATCCTGCCTGCTTGCTTCTTCAGTGTGAAAACCTTTACTTCCTCTCTTTGCCTGATTGAAAAAGCCTCACCTCCTTGGTGGAATATATAAGACTGAGGATAATTTGACCTCATTCTGGGTTTCCAGGCTCTTCACTTTCCCTTCTCTGCCTCATACATTCCATTCTCCAGCAACATGGTTGTCTACAATGTTCCTCCCTTTCTCTTCCACCTGGTGACATCAGATATCACAAATGTGGCACCTCCTGCTTCTCCTCTCACCCTTTCCTCTTTCTGTTAGTTCTGAGACACATTTTCCTCCTCTTGGAGATGCTTGTTCATGACTCACCTGTTAGACTATATACTCTTTAGGCCTGAAATCAAGTCCTATTTTTCTTTGTACCTAAAAGAGACGTAGAAATATTTTTTCACTGTACTTAGCACAGTGACAGGCAGATAATAGGTGCCCCATAAATACGTATCAAATGCATGAGTAAATGCATTGTGCTAGGTGCTGAGAAGGTAGTAGAGAAAAGAGATCGTGAAATTCATGCCTTCACTGACCTTACAGTCAATTAGAGCTGACAGTGCTATTGCCAGAAAATCAATTCAACAATCAATTACAATCATGACTACTACAATGAAGAAGAAATAGCAAGTGCTGTTTTTATTAAGAATTTTTTTTCTATTCCAATAATTTTGAACACTTAAGAGGTTTTTATTTTTTTAGGAAACTCATACTACCCATTCAGACTAAAGGGCAACAGAAAGAAGAGGAAAACAGAAAGCACAAGTGAGACTGAGATCTGTCTTCACCTTCAGAGAAGCCTTTCCAGATAAGTGTGTCAGAGAATGATGTGGAATCTCCCCTCTTTCTCCAGAAATATGAAAAGACATCTGTCCGCTCCTCATTCTGAGTGCTCCTGATTGATCCAAGTGTCACCCCAGAGCCCATGTATGCAGTACCTCAGGGTGCCAGCCTGTACCCACACACCCCTAGGGCTGCAGTTCACTAGCCAGAATAAAGGATGTCCACACTCGCATTCTATGAGCCTGCCATCCTCTTTTTAGGGAAAAGGGCACAAGGAAAATATATTGCTCCCCAAAGGGCTCCCAAGGTCATTTCCAGTTCAAGAGATCAGTGGATCTACTTCTTATCCTGGGTCAAGACCACAAGCCAGGCAATCTCATCCAGCGGCTTTGACTCATGGGCCCTCCCCTGGCCAACAGAGGCCAGATCAGGGTCCCGCTGCCCTTCCTTTGGAGTTCATGTTTTTCCATGAGGTGGTCTGGTTTTAAAGCCCATCTCTGCTCCTTAGCAACTTGGCAATTGTCAGCAAATTCCTTGTCCTTACTGAGTCCCAACATCCTGTGTGTGAAATGAAGCTGATAATATCTCCCTCATAGGGGTGTTTGAGTATTCACCTGGGATAATGTATGTCAAGGACACAGCACGAGCCGGGCACAGACTGGAGGTGACAGATCCTTGTTGCTTCCCCTCTCTCCACATCTTCCCTAAACTTCCCAGGACATGAAGGAAGTGGTTGACCAGGAATGGTATAGGGGAAGAGTTAATTCCTGGAGAAATATCAAATGCATTTTCTCCAACAAGCTACATGAGCCATGGGGGCAGAATGGTCAGGCATGACAAGATCTATTTAATTCTGAATGCATGTGGAGTCATTTGGAAGATTCTCTGTGGTATATGTTTATTATCAGTAGGGCATTAGAAGATTTCTTCCTGTGCCCTCGACAAATGTGCCAAAATAAGAGAAAATGGGGACAGGTAGAAAGAAAGAAAGGGCTGATAGACTTAGCAAATGGAAATGCAGGGCATCAGTTAAATGTGAATCCCAGATCAGCAATGAAAGACTTTTAGCGTAAGTATGCCTAAATATTGCATGAGACATGTTGATACTAAAAAAAAACTATTGTTGACATGAAATCCAGATTTTACTGAATGTCCTATATTTCATCTAACAATAACCCCCACCCCTGGAATGGGATAGGCCTGGGAATTTGAATACCCGGCACTGGGGCTAGGACTGGGCTTGGGGCAGGTTCCCAGCAGGGATGAGGGGAGGGTCTACTTTGGTTGGGGGATTGCCCTTCTCCAATCCTGCCGCCTGAGGCCCATCATGGACTTTCTAAGAGTGAAGGTGAGATGTGAGGGCTGAGTCCCAGGAGGCAAAGGCAGGAGCAAGGCCAAAGTTCAGGAGGCTACAGGAAGGAGGGAGGGAGGGGGAATGGTAAGTCCTCTGGGCATCTCGAGGGGAAGGAAGGCTGTGCAGAACACTGGGCCTTCTGGTAATTGGTAATTTTGTACTTCAGTTGGTTGAAATGGTCGTTTGATGGCCCCATCTGACAAATTCGGTGCCAATGATGATATTGTTTCTGTGAGACATTAGGATTCTGCTTCCAGCTACCATCTGTCCAAGAAATTTGAAAATTATTGCTGAGAAAAATATGCTGAGATCTAACAACCCATGTGGTGCCCCAGATAGTGAGGCACAGGAGGACACAGGAAGGGTTCCAGCAGAAAAGCAATGGAACTTTCAAATTAGGATAATCTGAGGTCAGTTTAATGAAGGAGCAATTTACAAAGGCATGGGTAAGTGTTGGGAGGCCATGAGGGAGAGTGCTCATGGTCGAGCTAGTTACAGGGGGCTCTAGGACCACCCCAGGACCCTGAGGATAGGGCACCTTGTGGCTGCATCCAAACAGAGAATTGTGAAAATAAGCTGTCTCTGCCAGGGAATTCGGCCATAATCCTGAAAGACACAGTCCTGAACACCATAATCCTGAGTGTTAAAATCCCAAAAGATCAAAATCCGGAAAATATAATTCTGGAAAAAATAAATTGAAAAATTATTTTAAAATTTTTTTTACATTTTTAAAAGGGGATTCGTTGAAAAACATAAAACCATGACAGAACATTTGATAGGCCACTCAACCATAAAATAGACAATAATAACACACATTTTGGTAAACATAAATACTAAGGCATACAAATGACAGTTATAAAGAGACACACCTTATTCATAAAGAAATAGGTTAGGCCGGGTGCGGTGGCTCAAGCCTGTAATCCCAGCACTTTGGGAGGCCCAGGCAAGAGGATTGTCTGAGTCCATGGGTTCAAGACCAGCCCGGGCAACTTGGCAAGACTGCATCTGTATAATAAATTAAAAATTAGCCAGGCGTGGTAGTGGGCGCCTGTAGTTCTGGCTACTTGGAAGGCTGAGGCGGAAGGGTTGCCTCAGGTTGACGCTGGGGTGGCTGTGAGGTGAGCAGCCAACTCAAAAAAAAAAAAAAAGGGAAAAAAGAAATAGGTCAAAGAGCAAACTGCATAAATGCATATCACTGTGGTTGATGATTGTGTGCACTCAGCTTTGTAACTGTGGTTCTCTGAAATGTGACAGACAACATGTCTTTTGTTGCAATCGATCAAAACCCGCACTGGGGCACCACTGCAAATGCAGCTGCCCAGAGATCTCAGACCTTGAACAATTTTATCTTTCACAAATGCAGATGTACAAAAAAGGACATCTTTTTATTTATCAAGGAAGTGTAAATGTTTTTACATACACAGTGCTTATACCCGAAGTCAGTGACAATGCACTTTTGTGGTGCAAATTTGCAAAAAAACATAAAACTTATTAGATTTCTCTAAACATCTTTACACAATTTATACCCTGGCATTGGAAAAGATGTGAAGATGAAATCCATAGCAGAGTGAATTGTAAAAAATAATGCTGACTATTTAAAATAATGGGGGGAGAAATGACAAAAAAAAAATCCAACGTATGAAAAAGTGTATGACGGGGATAGATTACGGGCAATTGCACAGACTTAGTTCATAAGACCTGACTGACTTTCACGATCATTAACTATATTTTGAAGTCTTGCATCACAATGAATAACTGCTTTTTTTTTCTTTTAGGGGGTAGCTCTCCTCAGAGAATACATTCAAATTCATTTTCTACATGGTGCTGCTCCTTTTGAAATCCTATGATCGATACATACCAACACGAACATTCCCTATTACATATTCTCATCTTCCACACCATGTGTCTTCATTGCTTTGGATACATGGACACTCACTCCCCATGCACACATATACAGACCACAAATTTGGCAGAAGCAATACTAGTGAATAGCAACACTGCCGCATGCCTTCTTGTTCTACTGTGCACATATTTTTCAAACCAGTCAGTAACTTCACTGACTTCTTTAGGCAAATGTGGCTTTCATTCATTAAAAGTTCCTGGAATTTCATCAGTGGAAAGGAATGCCAATGCAGGCAAATGGCACTTTTTAAAAAAAGATGTGGGGTACAATTCAGGATTAGGTATACAAATGTTCATTAAGCAGGTACCCTTCTTGATGAGATGTGTCCCCCATCCCCCAGCAGATTCCCACTACTGCCAATCCCACCCCCTACCCCCACCCCACGGCAGTTTCAACACTACCGCCAATTCTTTTCTTTCTTTAACTTTTAATTTTTTAAATTTAAAGATGTGGGGTACAATTCGAGGTTAGGTATACAAATGTTCATTATGCAGGTACCCTTCTTGATGAGGTGTGCCCCCCCTTCCCCAGGCAGATTCCCATTACTGCCAATCCCACTTCCCCGCCCCCCTCCCAGCAGTTTCCCCTACTGCCAATCCTTTCTTATAGTATTACGATAATTGTTCAAGGTTTGTTTATGAGTGAGAACATGTGATACTCAGTTCTTTGTTTCTGTGATAGATCATTCAATATTATAGACTCTAAGTCCGTCCAGGTTGCTGTGAAGTTCATAATTTTGTCCCTCTTTATGACTGCATAACATTCCATCGTGTATATGTACCACATTTTTATTATCCAGTCCTTTCTCAATGGGCAGCACAGTTGGTTTCATGCTTTTGCTATTGTGAGCAATGCTGCCGTAAACATACGTGTGCAGGTATCTTTTTCATAGAGTGATCTGAGTTTTCTGGGTATATTCCCAGTAGGGGGATTGTGGGGTCATATGGAAGGTCAGATTTTAGATCTTTCAGGAATTGCCAAACTGTTTTCCACAGAAGTTGTATTAGTTTACACTCCCACCAATGGTGTAAAAGTGTTCCCTTTTCCCCACATCCTCTCCAGCATCTGTTGTTTTTTGAGTTATTGATGATGGCCGTCCTGACTGGAGTTTGGTGGTATCTTGTGTGGTTCTAGTTTGCAATTCTTTGATGAGTAGTGAGGCTGAGCATTTTTTCATGTATCTGCTGGCTGCTCTTATGTCTTCTTTTAAGAAGTGTCTATTCATATCTTTTGCCCACTTTATAATGGGGCTGTTTGTTTTTTTCTTTTTGGTGCATTTGAGTTCTTTGTAGATCCTAGACGTTAGGCCTTCATCAGACATACAGTTGGCATGTATTTTTTCTCAGTCTGTGGGCTGTCTCCCTGTTCTCTTGATGGTTTCTTTGGCTTTGCAAAAGCTTGTTAGTTTGATGAGGTCCCACTTGGCTATCTTATCTCTTATGGCATGGGCACTTGGAGTTTTGATCAGGAATTGGTTGCCAGTTCCAATTTCCATAAGGGTGTCTCCTGCATTTTCTAAGGTTCTTATAGTTTGAGGTTTTACGTTTAGGTCTTTGATCCATTTAGAGTTGATTTTTGTGTGTGGAGATAGGTAAGGATCTTGTATTAATCTTCTGCATGTAGTCAGCCAGCTTTCCCAACACCATTTAAAGAATAGATTCTCTTCTCCCCAGTGGTTGGTTGTGGAGGCTTTGTTGAAGATGAGTTGGTTGAGAAATTGAGGTTTTGCTTCTGGAATCTCAATTCTGTTCCATTGGTCTATATGCCTATTCTTGTACCACTACCAGGCTGTTTTGATTTTTGTAGCCTTATAATAAAGCTTAAAGCCTGGGAGTGTGATACCTCCCACTTTGTTTCTTTTGCTGAGAATTGTTTTGGTTATTCGTGGTCATTTATGTTTTCATATGAATTTCTGTATTGCTGTTTCTAGGTCTGAGAAGAATGATGTTGGTAATTTCATTAACAAACAACCCTATTAAAAAGTGGGCCAAAGATACGAATAGACACTTCTCAAATGAAGACCTATGAGCAGCCAACAGATACATGAAAAATGCTCAGCTTCACTAATCATCAAAGAAATGCAAATCAAAACCACACTGAGATTCCACCTAACTCCAGTCAGGATAGCCATCATCAATAACTCAAAAAAGAACTGATGCTGGAGAGGATGCAGGGAAAAGGGAACACTTCTACACTCTTGATGGGAATGTAAACTAGTACAACCTCTGTGGAGAGCAGTGTGGCAATTCCTAAAAGATCTGAAAATTGGTCTTCCATACAACCCATCAATCCCCCTTGTGGGAATATACTCGGAGGAACTCAAATCATTTTACAAAAAAGACACCTGTGCACGCAGTTTTATTGCAGCACTAATCACAATAGCAAAACCATGGAACCAACCATGCTGCCCATCAAAAGTGGACTGGATAAAAAAACTGTGGTACATACACATGATGAAATACTCTGCAACTATAACAAAAGACAAAATTATGAACTTCACAGTAACTTAGATGGATTTAGAGTCCATACTACTCGGTGATCTATCAGAGAAACAAAGAACTGAGTGTCACATGTTCTCACTCATAAGTGGACCCTGAACAATTATAATACTTTAAAAAATGGATTGGCAGTAGTGGAAAACTGCCACAGGTGGGCGGGCAGGGGAACACTTCATCAGTAAGGAACCTGATCCCAAACCAGGTGAAATGAGGACCAAAGTGAGGCCCAAACTTTACATGTGCAATGGCCATTTGTATATCTAATCCTGAATTGTACCCAACATCTTTAAAATAAAATAAAATTGAATTAAGTCAAGGTTGATAATGAATAGTACATTGCTAAACTAAACAAGCAACTGTCATATGACCCAGAAATTATATTCTTCAACATTTTTCCAGAAGAAATTTAAAAAAATGTTCACAGAAAAAAATTGTAAATGAATGTTCATAGTAGCTCTATTTGCAAGGGCTAAAACCTGAGAATAGACCAGGCATCCCTTACTGGGTAAATAGTTAAACAATTGTACACACATACCATGAAATATCATTCAACAATAACACTAAATGAATTATTTATATATGGAGCACTTGGATGAAACTGTAGAAAATTATGTGAGTGGTTTAAGATTTCCTGGTCAGACATAGTGACTCATGGCTGTATTCCCAGCACTTTGGATTGCTTGAGCCCAGGAGTTCAAGACCAGCCTGGGCAACACAGCAAGAGCCAATCTCTAAACAAAATAAGAATTAATCAAGAAATAATAAAACTCTTGAATTTCAGGAATAATTTTTTAAATGTGTACATAGAGATTGTATTGAATCCTCTACAAAATAATGGAGAGTAGATTGTAAAATAGACTCTTTTGAGACTACTTAATAAGTTGCATAAATATCAGAGTGTTGTGTCCTTAGTATCAGGGTCCTTTGGTCCCAGGCTGGAGACCTGTATGGGTCCGTGGCCTGATAGGAACTGGGCGGGCAGCAGGAGGAGAGTGGCCACCAGAGGAGCTCTGCCATCTGTCAGATCAGTAGAGACATTCAATTCTCATAGGAGCACTATCCCTATTGTGAACTGTGCATGCGTGGAATCTAGGTTTTAGCTACTTATGAGAATCTAATTCCTGAGGTTCCCCACAGTCCCCCATTTTCCCACCTCCTGCTCCGCACACATAAAATTTTCTTTTACAGATCCAGTCCCTGATTCCAAAAAGGTTGGGGTGTGCTGCTTTAGTATTAGAAGGCTACATGGAACTTGAACTATTCATTTAAAGCAGTCACAGCCTAGTTTCCAGAGACTAATGCATTAAGATACAATTGTATTTACTGTATTTACTGTATGCATGTGAATGTTACATACTATGGTGGAAAAGCAAATTCCCACTAGTGTATGTACTCTATAATTCCATCTATACAACAATTTTTAATGATATTATTTTTAAATCAGGAAGACAAACAAAGAAACTGAGTGGTTTCCAAAGTGAGGGGCAGGAGTGGGAGCACAAAGGCAGATGTGGTTACAAAAGAGTAACACAAAGTATCCTTGTGGTTATAGAGCTGTTCAGAATATTCATTAAAATGGTATACACAAACTTATGCAAGTAATTGCAGAAATAAATGTACAAGCACACAAGCAAATAAATAAGTGGTAGTAAAACAGGGAAAATGTAAGGTCTGTGGATTTTATTACTCTTAATATTCTGTTATGACTTTGTACGATAGCTTTACCAAATATTGCTACTGGGAAAATTGTGTATATGGGAGCTCTTTGTATTACTTACAACTGCATTTGAATTTATACTTATCTCAATAAAAATATTTGATATTCAACTGATTGTGGTGCCATATACTAAAAAAGAAAAGGAGTTTTTAATACTCTGATGAATGAAATAAAAGAGCTTAAGTAATGAAGAGATGGTCTAGATAGAAAAGAGAAAGACAAATAGATTGATTGACAGGATTATGAATATTATTAAAATGTCAGTTCTCCCAAATTTGATCTAAATTATCAGTCAAAATTTCAGAAGGGTTTATTTCAGATATCAAGCTATTTTAAAAGTACATATGGAGATAAAAAGGATCTAGAAGAGTCAAGATATTTTCATAAAAAAACTGTAGTACACAGTGAGGCCTTTTAGTGAAAAGTTAGACACACACAGCAACAAAGCAGACTAAGTGCCCCAAAATGGACCTACATAAATACAATAAATGACTTTTCTAAAAGTTACAAAGACAATTCAATGGAGAATGAATAGTCTTCAAGAAATAGTGCTGAAATAAATGAATGCCCTTACATAAAATTCCATGAACCTTGACCCATACTTCACAATTTAAAAAAAGAAAAGAAAAACTTAAAATCAGTCGTAGATCTAAATATAAAATGTAAAAATATAGGTTATAAAGAAGAAAGCATACAAGAAACTGTGTGACCTTCAGTTAGACAAGAGTTTTAAGTATGACACCAAAAGTACAAATCCTAAAAGAAAAAAAAATTTGCTATACTCGACTTCAGCAAATTTTTTTTTTAAATTGTGTTTTGTCAGAGATACTCAGTAAAATGAAGAAGCAAGGTATACACTTAGAGATATATTTGGAAATCACAAATTTGATAAATAATTTAAAACAAAAATACAACTTTTAAAAAGTTATTCGCCGGGCTCGGTGGCTCAGCCTGTAATCCTGCACCTCTGGGAGGCTGAGGTGAGTGGATTGCCTGA
>CAUYQG010022249.1:0-23917 GCA_963574415.1 Tarsius wallacei
GCCTGTAATTCCGGCTACTCGGAAGGCTGAGGCGGAAGGATCGCTGGAGCCCAGCAGGTCGAGGCTGCGGTGGCCGGGAGCGGCCACTGCACTCCAGTCTGGGTGACAGAGTGAGACTCCAACTCAAAAAAAAAAAAAAAAATCAGCTTCTTTCTCTTCTTGTTAACTCGTTGTGTATCTAGGGCCAAAAGATAATTAGCATTTTGATAAGAGAAAAACCTGCCCTGTCTGGTTCTCAATTTTCCAGAGGTTATATGTAACTAAAAGTTAACAGATAAATTATGAACCAAGGGGGCTAAAAAAACAACAGTAGTCAAATATTTTTAAAAACATGTTATTCCAAACCCTATGCTAAGAACTTTAAAATAGCTACTTTTTTTCCTAAAATAGGTAACTTTCCCTCTCCCAATTCAGAGCTATTCCCATTTCTCAAAGTTTAACAGTAAAGCCCTTTCTGGGGAAAAGGCAACGTCTAGGATAAAGAGTCAGGTTTCCTACCTGACATAATGTCTTCCGCTAATTCCTTTTCTCTTTCAATTTTCTCCTCTAGAGTTGAAATGCAGAACTCATAGCCAGCAAGAGCAAATTCTTGTCTGTAAAGCAAAAATCAGTAATCAACTGTTTACCTTCTTATAAGCTCCACTTTTATCACTTTTTTTCAGCTTAGGTTTGAACATTAACAGTAAAGGAAGTATAAAATGAAAAGAGGGAATTTTGCTTAAAGTCTCTAGGGAGTGTGTTTCTCTGAAGATTTTTTTTTAACCTAGTGCTAACACTAAAATAACAGATTAAGTCCCCAGTAGTTGTGTTAATTTCTTAATTTTATAGATGGCCAATCAAGAAAATTAGAAAAACACATCCAAGTTAAAAAAAAAAAAAAAGCCCAACCTTTAAAGATAATCACTATAAATATTTTGGAGTATTTTCCAATAATTTTGCCTTGCAGTTTTTTTCTTCACCTAATACCATATTGCAAGCATTTCCCCATTCCATTGTGTAGTTTTCGTAAACATAATTTTGAGATAGGAGTTCGGTAGGACTAGTTTCCAAAACAAAGTCTTTGTCATCTCCCATTAACAGATGGTCTCCAATGAGTCAGTTTCTCCATGTGTGAAAGCCTTACCCTTGTTCAAAGTAATACTAGCCTGAAAGGAGGCTCAGACTACCCTACACTGAGGATTCCAATTGCTGACTTCAAAGAGCTTCTGAGGAGTTTTAGTCACTTTTTTACTTTTTCCAAGCTGTAGGTCTTTGATAAAGTTTCTTTTTCAGCAATAGAACTCCTAGCAGTGGCACTAGAAGGCATTTAACCCACACAAACTTTAGCAAGAGGAACCTTCTCCAGCCAGGACATGGGGCTTGTGGAAGCTGCCAACAAGATGCTCCCAGTCAGAACAAGAGTTCTACAAACAATTCCCCTCCTAACTCCTATCAGCCTTTCTTTCTTTCTTTCTTTTTGAGAAAGCAGGAGTTTATTAAGAAGACAAAAAAGCTCCCAAGTAGGAGGAGACCTGAAAGAGGGTTGCCCTCTTAGCCTTTCTAAGCCTCAGGATCTGCCTTGTCTTTTCTAGTCTCCTGCTTCTCTTAACAAAATAAAATGAAAAATATAGAAAAATATAGAGTAACTTAGAGGTTAATTACTACTACTACTACACAAGCTTTCACCCCCACAAGACTCTGAATTTGTCTTATTCAACAGTGTTTATTTGGGCTTCTTCTTGCCCTAAGGTTTCATACCCTATCAACAACTAGTCCTGTTTGTTCCTACTACAAGGGAGATTCATCAGAATGCAATGCTCCCTGGCCTAGGCCAAGCTCAAAGCCCCTCAAAAGACTTGAAGCCAAAGGCCCTCAGAAGCTCTACCCTATCTAGTCCAATCAAAATGCAGAGAGACTAAGCAGGTCCTGATAAGAACAAAGGAGTTGGTGACTAGGACACCAGGGACCAGTGCCAGGGGCCTCTGGCCTTGATGAGTACCCCTTCTATAGCATCAAGCTCAATGTCACTCCAAACCTCTGGCATCAACTTCTGCAGCAATTAAAAACCTAAAGGAAGCTAGTTTTAGGTTCCCCCCTAAATCTGCCCCAAAATATGTCTCTAAAGGACTTCTCTGCTTATATCCTAGGTGTTTCATCATCAAACTCCATTTATATTTATATCAGCAAAATGGCATCTTCAAAGTATATATCCCAAGTAGTTGTTTTTTTTTGGGGGGGGGTTCAGGGTCTTACTCTGTCACCTAGCCTGGAGGGTGGTGACATGATCACAGCTCAGCACAGCCTTGACCTTCTGGGCTCAGGCAATCCTTCTTCCACCTCAGCCTCCCAAGTAGCTGGAACTACAGATGTGCATCACCATCCTTGGCTAACTTTTTGATTTTTGTAGAGATGAGGTCTCGCTATATTGCCGAGGCTGGTCTCAACTCCTGGGCTCAAGCAATCCTCTGCCTCCACCTCCCAAAGTGTCAGGATTACAGGTGTGAGCCACTGCACTTGGTCTATCCCCAGGAAGCTTTATATTGCTCTCTCTTCTTCCAGAAAGATCTAAAATAAAGTTCTAACTCTATCTTCCCTTCTCACTTCAATCAGGAACAGAAACTTGATAAGCTTTGTCATGGGGAAGCCAGAGGTGCTGAGTGCCCCACTCAGCAGGCTAATGGACACAGCAGGAGCAAAACTGGACAAGTCTGGCAATTTCAAAGATGAAGGATGGAATACTTTGAGTCTGACACCAAATTTTTTGGATGATCAGTATGAAATGAGGATTATATAACATCCCAGGGTCAAAGTTTTGGGCCCATCGCCCTACTACTAGGCTGTTGCCACACGTAGATTCTGACTATACTTACCTATTCTGAGCTGCATAGATGCTGGCCAGCTTTAGGGAGATTTCAATTATTGCATTGTCTTCCTGTTAGGCGAAAGAGAAATGAATAAAATTTGTAACAAGTAATATTTTCTTGGGGAATATTTTAGATAAACTTTTAGACTAATTTTGATCTCAATGCCATAGTCGTCATTATTTTAGGGGAATAAGCCAACTGTGAATTCCTTAGCAACCATGCTATTGCATTAGTGAAAGACTGAAGACCTTCAGGGGAAAAATCCACCTTTTTTGACCAAAGCACATGTTAGGGGTTGGGGGTAGTTTTCAGGATGCCAGACTATTAAGAAAACTGCTTCAGTGAGAGCCAATACTAGACAATGTCCTTACCTGCTTCATGCCCCCTCCAAGCAGGTAACTCATTGTTGCTTTAAAAAGTTGTTCTGCCTATAAATATAAGGAAAAGATTTTTCTTTTAATTGGGCCCCACTGTCTATACAACCCTGGATTCTAAGTACCAGTGTGATGCATCAGTCCTTATAAAACACACATACACACGCATATGCACTCAAACATACATAGTAAAGTACCCTTGTAAACAAAGCAGATCAAAATATCAGGACCCCCACATCCTCTGTGTATCTTAAACTACTGTGATGAGTAGAAACCAACTTCAGAGAATAACTTCTCACAAACCCACTGTGGCAGAGGCTGCAAACTCTCCACTAATCGTCACTCTCCTCTCCATCTTTTCTGTTACAGAAGTCCCTCAATTGTAGCAGATTGGCCTCCCATGCAGCTAGGTATGGTTATATGATGAGGTTTTGGCCAAGAGATGTGGGCATTAAAAATGTGAACAACTTTTAAACCATATTTTATAAAAAAGCTGCTTGCCCTCCATCCTCTCTTCTTCTCTTCTTGCAGGCTGGAGGTAAATCACCTCATCCACAAAGATAAGGACATATCTTCGAAGGAATCTTCTGGACTAGAGAGCAAAGGTACCCATGCCTACCTGCCTTCAGTCTTTAGCCTACCTCTGGACTAATGTATTAAAGAAAAAGACATTTCTATCTTGTTTGAGTCACTATATTATAGCAGGTTAGCCTATACCCTTACTATTATAGTTCCCTTCAGGATAGTCCTTCAAATTCAAGACATTACAAAGTAATTTACTTACATTTTCAAGTTGACCCCGTATAAATGCTAAGTTGGCCATCTGAAAGCAAATTACAAATTTTTTTTCAGTTTAAAGCACTATTTCTTACTTATTTCAAAACCTTTAATCTAAAGATTCCCTTCTGCTTTCACTCTCTAAATAAAAAAAAAGAGTTCAAAGTGAAAATATGTCACCAAATTAATCTGTTAGAAGCACAGAATAGCAATGGTGTGAAAGGAAAAATTTGCACATACTTTGTTTATCAAACAAACCAAATCTAGGTCCGCTCATCATTGAAGAAATAAATGCTAATAATAATGGTTTTCTTTTAGTCTGGAATTAAGAGGTTTTATCAGTGATACCCCAAAGGTAAAAAAATTTAAAAAAAAGAAAATTTAGTAAAAAAGATAACAAGCATTCCTGAAGGTCAGGAATATAAATGAGGAGAACAACCCTTCCCTTGCATCAACCCTTCCTCATCAGTAATTCAGACTGGTTATAAAAGTTACCAAATCATAAGTATAAGTGATGGCCTTCTTGTTATCACTCTGATAGGCAAGACGAAGAGCGTCATGCAAAATTAGCTCAGCCTCTTCTGGCTCATCTTTCATGATGCTCAACTGAAAAGAGAAAACAAAGAAAGCAGAAAATGAAATATAAAGAACGTAGATGCATGTGCTACCAGACAGAAGTGTATATAACCATACATTCCAATACAGAGAAGGAAGCTACTCACCCATTCATCCAGATAGTTATTGAATTCCTACTATGTACCAGCCATTGTCTACAGAGGTAACAGGGAGATCAGCCTCCCTTGCATCTAGGTGTGGCCATATGATGAAGTTTTGGCCAAGAGATGCAGACAGAAGGAATGTGACCAATCTTTTATAAGGATGCTGCTTGTCCTCCATCCTCTCTTTCTCTCTTCCCACAGGCTGGAAGTGGCCACGTAGAACAAGTTATCTTGATTACAACTAATGATAAGAGCTATGAAGAACAGTGATGGAAAGGAGTGATTAGGGGTTCTCCTCTAAATGGGAATCAGGGAAGCATTCCAAGGAAGTAACAGTTAAACTGAGGTAGGATGGATGAGAATTAGTCAACCAACGAGGAGGGAGAAGAATGATCCAAACACAGGGTAAGGAAAGACTGAAGCCCCTACAAGCTGAAGAGAATTTTTTTCTTTTTTTTTTTGCATTGGAGTCTCACTCTGTCGCCCAGGCTGAAGTGCAGTGGCACACTCACAGCCACCGTAGCCTCGACCTGCTGGGCTCAGACGATCCTTCCGTCCCAGCCTTCCAAATAGCTGGAACTACAGGCACGCGCTACCACGCCCAGCTAATTTTTTGATTTACTGTAGAGACGAGGTCTCACCATGTTGTCCAGGCTGGTCTCAAACCCCTGGGCTCAGGCAATCCTCTCGTCTTGGCCTCCAAAAGTGTTGGGATTACAGGCTTGAGCCACCACACCCAGCTGAATTTTTCCAGAAGAAATGCAAGGGAACATGTGACAGGAGGCTGGTGAGCCAGGTTATTGCCAAATGGGTGGACAAGTTAGGGTGCTTTAGATCCTGCAGGCCATGGCAAGGGGTTTGTATTTTACCATAAATGCAGTGGGTTGTCATTCAAAGATTTCAGGCAAGGAGGATCCAATATACTTTTTTTTTTAATTGCTCTTGCTGCTCTGTGGAGAATGGATTACAGGGGGACAGGAGGGCAGAGAAAAGTAGTGGAGTACAGCCGGTGACAGTGATGGTTTGCACTCAGGTGACAGCAGAGGATGTAAAGAAAAGAGGACAGATTTGAGAAATATTTTGGTTTGTTGGCAACAGGAATTACTGCTGGACTGTAGGTGCACTGGAAGGCAAATGGCAAGGTATCACAAGTTTTAAGAATGACTAGGAGGTTTCTAGGTTGAAAAATTAACAAAAGAAAATTAAAAATGGTGAATGAACGTGTTGGGGAAGTATAAAAGATCAAGAGTTTAGTTTGGGGGCATGTTAAATCTGAGAGGAAGGTGAGACCCCCAAGTGGAGATGGCATATCAGTAGCACACCCCAGTCTGGGAATACAAATCTGGACGCTGTTGGCACCGAGTCGGCATTTAGCCCAATGGAAGAGATGAGATAATCTGGGGAGAAGAGAAGATAAAATAGAAAAGGATGTAGAGAAAAGGAAGAATTCAGAAGGAGAACCAAGCCGCATAACCCAACACTAAGTTGCATTTGCAGGCCACTATATACGAGCAAAATTATGTCATTTCAGCCTGGCTGGTTAACTGATAACAAACAACTACAAAACGTTCCTGACATGCTGTCTGGTTAAAAGAGTGATGCCTGGGGTGTCATCTCATGAGCACTTGAGACAGCAGCGGTTTAACTGCAGACGTTAGAGTAGGATAGACTGGGAAATGCCTGAATGGAATCTAATAGCCCCTCGGATGACCCATCAGATTCTGGGCTCCAGCCACTCCTCGGTATGGTGGAGAGTAATACGCACCAAGGCCGCCAGCCTCAGCGCTCGGCCTCCGCCGCCTCACCTTGGCTCGCTTCAGCAGCTGGATGATCTCAGCCTCCGCCTCGTCCGCCTGGTCCGTGGCGGCGGCCCCGTCCGCTCTCTGCTGCTCCTCCTCCTCTGCCGCAGCGGGCCTCGAGAACCAGGCGAGCGCTGCGGGAAGGGGCTCTGAGGTCACCGGGCCCGGCCCGCGCCCCTGCCCCCGCCCGGCCGGCCCCGCCCGGCCCGCGCCTCTCACCTGCCAGCAGCGGCAGCAGGCCCGGGCCCCGGCCTTGCGGAGCGACTCGGGATGGTGGCGCCCTCACCTCGGGCCCCGGGCCCCCTGCCAGCCCCGGGAGCAGGCGCCCGGAGCAGCCCCGGCACCGCCGTCCCGCAGCCCGCAGGAGGCCTTGGCCCAGACCTCGGCTCAGGAGCCGGTACATGCTCCCGCCGCGTCCTCTGCGCACTGCAGGCCCGGCGCTATCCCGGGACGTCCCGCCCCACGCGCTGAGAGCTCGACGGATTGGTCGAGCTGTGACGACAGAGACGTCATCGTTTGCATCCGCATGCGCGATGATGCACGCCTACGTCACTCCGTCTCGCCCCGCCCCCGGCTGGTGGCGGGAATACTCTGCCGGCGGGTGGAGTATGTGGGGGTATTGTGGCCGTCGCTGCCCCTGAGGTGGTCACATCGGATTGCGCCATGGCCGTCGTGTTGCCGGCTGTCGTGGAAGAGCTCCTGAGCGAGATGGCCGCGGCGGTGCAGGAGAGCGCGCGAAGTACGGACGGAGGTGGTGTGTGGTGGCGTAGTGGGCCGTGGGCCTGGCACCGGGCCCCGCAGGGGAGAGGAGGCTGGAGGCGAAACTTCTGGGCCTGCGGGGATTTAGTCCCGAGCTCCAACCCTGCGCGCCTCGCCGCTGCCTTCCGGGCCTTTTTTCTTTGTGGTTATATTTCTCAACCCCATACTCGTTTAGAGGGGAAAAAAAGCGAAATGTGGGCAAATAAAAGCCTAATATATTCAGCAAATGTGTAGAGTACAGTGCAGTTGTAGGAGCCCCACCCGCGGAGCGAGCAAGCCTGTGGGGACCGAAGTGCTGAGAGCCTGACTCTGGGTACATGTGAGAAGAGGCCCGGAGGACGGCGGGGAGCTCGAAGGAAGAAGCCTACAGTGGTTTATAGAAAAGCGGATTTTTGAATTATTTTACTCAAAATTGTGAACTATTAGACTTGTCTTTTTCCTCAAATTCTGGTGTTAACTACAAAATTAATACATTGGTCCGGTTCAGAAAATATTTTAGGGCCACAAAACTCAAGTGCCACATGCAGTTACTGGAGTAAACCTGCATGTTATAAAAGTATCTTTTTTTTTCTCTGACCAGCAGAGGATGCTCAGTGTCTGCTCACCAAAACCACTGAGGGGGATGATCTCAAGATGTATTCACAGCATACTAGTATAAGAGGATACTTCTAATCAGAACTCACTGATTAATTAGAACTACTTTTCTCATGTAAAAATGGCTACCTTATAAATAAGTCAAAATTGCCACTGCTTATTCATTTGGATGGCATTTTTTAAGTATTGTACTGCATTTTGAGTTTGTCTTGGATTACTGTTTTAAAGACCTGAGAAAAGTAAGCTAGCTTTGTTTTCTCCTTTAAGTCAAAACTAACAAAGACTTAAGTATATGTGCTTAAAAGATTAGGCCAGCCAGCTATTCAAACGTACTTGATTACAGAAAAGGTAGGGAAAAAGCCAAGTGGTGTCTTGTTCTGGGACCCTGAGATTTGATGGCCTGGAGGTTTGGAATCCTGTCACTCTACACGAGCATTGCCAGTGTCAGGGTGGATTAATTCATACACTGACAGGCTTGAAGAGGCATAATAGGTGCCCCTGACACCTATGGTCCAATGCTGTTGGCCCCATGCTGTTGATTCATGTTTATTTTCAAAAGAACTCTTCTGTTTCTTCAAAATCTTTGTTTTAGATAGTCATACACCCTTCGTAAACCCCATTATCCAGTGGTTTTTTTTTTTAGGGGGAGACCAAGATTCCAGGTTTACATTTGTATGTCACAGTGGAACCATGTAGGAAGCTGTGATTACTTTTCCTTCCCTGTGTAACCTTTTGGTTTTCATGTAGTTATAACTGTCTTTGTCTTGTTTGTTTGCCTAAGTAGTTTCCTGTGTGTTTATCCCTAATTCAACCTCACACTCCAACAGTGTTCTCTAAATCTTCACTTGAGATTTTCAGATGAATGAGGTGTTGTATCAATTTTATTTTTCTGAAGAAATCTCTCCTACAACCTTCTGACTTGCCTAGTATGGACTGACTGGTCTCTCAGCTGTTTCCTGAGATCTCCTTTTACCATTATTATCTGAAAATTCTCTTTACCTATTTTGGGTCTTATGTTTAGCATATCCTACAATTTTCTTTTTATTGGTTTACTAACTTTTTTTGTGAAGCCTATAAACTCTTGTAGTTTCCTGAAGAAGGGGGGCATAAGATGTACTTTTTGAGGGTTTCCATGTTTGAAAAAGTTTCTTTTCTACCCTCATACCTAATTAATAGTTTTCTAGGTATTGAATTATATGTTGGAAATAATATTTCTTCAGACGTCTGAACACATTACTCCACTACCTCCTATCTTCTAATGTTACTCCCGATTTCTGTAAATGGCCTTTATATCCTTTGGAAGTTTGGATCATATTATCTTTATAACCAATGTTCTGAATCATCTGGTAAAGTTTGTTTATTTACTCTACTGTATGAGTACCCAGTGGGCCCTTTCAAGCTAGAAATTCATGTCCTCCTATTTTGGGAAATTTTGAGTTTTTGATTGATGAGTTTCCTCCATCAGTTTTCTCTGTTCTTTCTGGTATTTGTCTTATTAAGTTATTGAATGTTCAATATTATTGTTCTTCTGATTGACTAACAGAAGAACAATAATATTGAACTACTTTTTATTTTATTTTCCTTAGAGACAGGGTCTCACTAGGTTACCCAGGCTGGCCTCCAGCTCCTGGCTGGGTTCAAGCGACCCTCCTGCCTCCCAAATAGTTGGTACTACAAGCATACACCACATGTTTTTAATTTATAACTTTTTTCCTGAAGATTTCTATTATTATATCTTGTGCTTGTTTTACAATTGCATTGACTTATTTTTTTTCTCTGTTTGAAATTTTCTTCTCTCTGCAGTTTTTTTCTTTAATAAGTATTCTTATGTTTTGTTCTCTTTCTTCTTTGTTGTCTGGTCCTCAGTTGTCTAGTCACGTTTAAGAGTGAAAGACTAAAAAATGTATTAGAAGCGCTGGGTCTTGGAGGGGCTTATGGACTGTAAACATCACTATTGTTCTCAGTAGGCTATTTAGTTGGAGAAACCATTTCAGTGGCATTCCCACTTCCCTTGAGAAGACCCCAGGAAAGACTTCTGTCCTGCCTAGAGGGTGAAGGCCTTAGTGCTGTTACAGGAGCCTTGTTGGGGTAGAGAGCAGGAGATCCCTCTGTTTTCAGTGTAACACTCTTATCTCCTCTATGCCTAGTATTTTCCTCCAGTCCAGATAACCTATGTTTAAACCTCTTCAGAAAATAAACCTAGTTTTTTGCCAGAGTGTGGGGCAGGCAGTCACCTAAAGCTATGGAGGAGGACTGGGTTCCTAGTACTTTTTTTTTTTCTTTTTGAGTTGGAGTCACTCTGTTGCCTAGGCTAGAGTTCAGTGGCACGCTCATGGCCACTGTAGCCTCAACCTGCTGGGCTCAGGCGATCCTTCCGCCTCAGCCTTCCAAGTAGCTGGAACCCTAGTACTTCTTAAACTTACTTTCAAAGAGTCTTAATTTAGTATTCCTGCTTCATCCCCACCTCCAGAACTGTCTAATGTCACCAGTATCTGAGGGGGTGTTTTTGTGGGTAGGGAGAGGTAGTGGATTCTGGAGTATAAATCAGGCTTGACTCTCCCTGCTGCTAGCTTAGAATTCCACTTTCTCGGGTATTGTAAATTATTTTATTCTATTCTTCTGCTTCCAACGTATCTTAGCTATTGTTTTTCCCTGTCTTTCTCATCCTTTGAAGTTTATGCTTTTAAAAAAAATGCTTTTATTATTGTTTTAGTTGAGTTTATTACTGTTTTAGTGGAGGAATAAACTTAGATGTGTAGGCTCAATTCACCATTATACACAGAAGTCTTTTTGGTTATAGTCTTTTTAAAGATTTTTATGCCTGTGGTCACTGGTTTAACATGCTTAACTTTTTATCCATTCCCATTTTACAGTTCCTGATGAGCATCTATTATCGTAAGTACATATCCTATTGTGTTTGATTTTTTTTTTAACCGTTAATGTATTTTAAGGACTAAATTATTTCAACATCATCTCTTGGTTTTTAAAAATGTTCTTACTAAACTAGGAACAATATATTCTTGACATGATTGACAAAAATCTGTCTCAAATGTATAGCCAACACTACTTGACAGTGCAAGGCATTCTAGTACTAACCTATTTGCCACTCTTATTTAATAGTGTTCTAGTAATTATAACTGTTACATAAACACAGGAAAAAGAAGTTAGAAGTATTCCTATCTGCAAGGAAAGGCAATTATCATTTGCAGATGATATAACTAATAAGACGAGAATAATACAAAGTGGCCAGTTATTTAAAATGCAGAACTCAAAAACATAATTATATTCTCAATAACGTAAAAAAGTGAAAGCTACCTAGGAATAAGTGACAATTGCATGTATACGCTTATATGTTTATCTTAAGGGGAAGGAAGGAGGTGAAATTTAAGGAAGAACTTTAACCTTTTCTCTGTTTCTTTTTTTTTTTTTTTTGAGTTGGAGTCTCACTCTGTTTCCCAGACTGGAGTGCAGTGGCCGCTCCCGACCACCGCAGCCTCGACCTGCTGGGCTCCAGCGATCCTTCCGCCTCAGCCTTCCAAGTAGCTGGAACTACAGGCGCGCACTACCACGCCCGTCTAATTTTTTGATTTTATTGTAGAGATGAGGTCTCACCAAGTTGCCCAGGCGGGTCTCGAACCCGCAGGCTCAGGCAATCCACTCACCTCAGCCTCCCACAAGCACGGGATTACAGGCTGAGCCACCGAGCCCGGCTTTCTCTGTTTCTTAAATTGTGTATAAGAATTATATGTTACTAGGGAAAAATAAATCACTATTTTAAAAATAAAGAAAATGGATAAATAATAAAAGAATGCAATTAGCCAGAAACTTTGGGGAAAAGATAAATCTTACTAGTGACTGGCAATCACAGAAAAGAAGTTGTCAAGACTATGAAAAAGGGATAATTTATTTCCTGCTCGTAGGAATCTAAATTGGAGGGTAATCTGGCAACAGGAGCTTTAAAACATACATATCCTTTGACCTAGAAATTCCACTTACAAGAATGTATCTCAAGGAAGTAATCATAGATGTTCATAGAAGCTTTGTAGTGAGCGTGTTCATCAGTATTGTTTATGGTAGCCGTAAAAGAGACCTTGAAACAACTTAATTATCCATAGAGTTTGAGGAGAATAAAAATGAGTCATCTTTATAGTAGAATTATTTGTAGCCATTAAAAGTGATAATGCAGTCAAGAGATGTTCATGATGGATCATAAAGTGAACAGAGCAGGTTAAAAAAAAATTCTTAAAAGGTAACTGATTATCTCTGATTGATAAGATTCTCACCAAATTTTATTTCTTTTTCTTTGTAGACTAAATCTTCCTATATTTAATATAAAAAAATTCAAAAGCACTCTTTCCTATTCTCCCAATAAGTTTGCTGTATATGAAACTAGCTTGTTGGAAATTTTTAATTTTAAAGCCTTAATAGTTATATCTTCCTATCCTGTGTCAAGTTGTATGAGTTCTTTAACATGTTAATTTTACCACTTTAGTTCAAGCCAGCCATTTTATTTTTCAGTTTATAAAAATAACCCATACTTGTAAAAAACTTTTTTTGGTAAATAAAGAAAACATAACAAGTATCAGCAATCATGCCACCCAGTAAATATCACTCTTACACTTTGGTGTATTGCTTTTGTTTAATTTTGAGATAATTGTTTATTTTCTTAAGAAAAAAACATTACCATGATTGAGAGTTTCTAAATATATAATTTTGTCCCCAACCTTTCTCACTTAACATTAAAAGAATTTTCTCACATATAAATTTTTTCTTGTATATCACTTAACAGCTGTATATCCTTAGTACTAATCCAAAAAGTACAAACTTAGTACCTATCAGATGTTCAGATGTGAAAAAGTCTGATAATACTGGTATTAGTAAGGGCATGGAGAAAATAGAACTCATACAGTGCTGTTTCCACTTTAGAAAGCTATCGGCAACACCTATTAAAGTGCAAAAATGCACATATCCTTTAGTTACATAACCAGGAAGAATTTTCAGGTATATGAACTAGATATATGAAAGGACACATATGGGTATAATTGAGTACTGTTTATAATCATTTAAAATTGAAACCATTGTAATGCCCATCAATAGGGTACTTAACGAATAAAACGTATTATGTACATATAATGAAATATTATTTAGAAGGTAAATGAAAAGAAATGTATATATCAGCATGCATCATTTTAAAAAATGCTCTAAGTAGAAAAGTACAGATTGCCAAAAGAAGCCTACAATATACTTTTTATGTTCTAAAACTTATAAAACAATGTCAAATGTATATAAATACATCTGCATATGCCTATGTTCTGTGTATAATAAAATATAAAAACATTAACAGAAAGGAAACCAACAAATGCATATGGTTGCCTCTGGGATGAAGGGAAAGTGGGAAGAAGTATAGGAAGCACTACAAAGAAGTATAAAGATGACTTCCTTATTTGTAATAGTTTACTCCTTTTATATTAAAAAATCCAAGATGATCAGAAGTAAATGAACAAGATGTTAACATTAATTCTAGGGAATGAATGAATCTTGTATTATTTATTTTCTTTTTTTTCCAAATTAAAATGAATTTTTTAATGCTGAGGTTAGTGATCCTTTGAGTCAAGCTACTGAAGTGACTTTGAGAATCAGGGCTTTTCACCTGAAGCCTTTTTATTTCCCAGGCTTAAGTTTGTCTTTGGCTCATCGGCTGTCCAGGCCTTGGACCTAGTTGATCGACAGTCCATCACCTTAATCTCATCACCCAGTGGAAGGCGTGTTTACCAGGTAGAAGTCTAGAGATAGGGATGATTGCAACAGAAATCCTTCAGGGCAAAATGTTTTCATGAATCTCTGTGGAAGCGGTGACCAGCTTTAAATATTTCCTGGAATTTTGAAAATCATTTGACCCACCTTAGTAAAATTACCATATTATTAATTTTAAAATTTTATTTATTTTTAACTGACAAAATTGTTTATATGAGAGGGGAACCCAAAAAACCCAGGATTATCTTTTGGGGGGAGGGCCCCTTGTAATATAGACTTCTCTTGCTAGATAAGTGTTCTGGCACCGGTGTACCAGCTAGCATTGTTTGAGAGGCTCCATTCAGCTTCAGTGAATTTTTTTTTTTGGAGATTCTTTCAATACATTTGCCCATTTCATGATGGGTGATTTACAAGTGCACCTGCCCATACCACTGCTGAGTGTTCAGCAGTTTTTAACCAAAAATGGCATGATCCCAGTGCCCTACCCTTCCTATTCACTTGATCTTGCCTTAAGGGACTTTCTTTTGTTTCCCTGGATGAAAGAAGTTCTCAAAGGGAAACATTTTGCTGATGTGGAAGAGGTGAAACAAAAAATGGCAGAAGCACTAAAAGGTATCAAAGTTGAGTTCAAAAAACTGTTTTTGAGTAGTGGAAAACACATCTTTTTTTTTTGAGTTGGTGTCTCACTCCGTCGCCCAGACTGGAGTGCAGTGGCCGCTTCCGGCCACCTCAGCCTCGACCTGCTGGGCTCCTGCAATCCTTCCGCCTCAGCTTTCTGAGTAGCTGGAACTACAGGCGCGTGCTACCACGCCCGGCTAATTTTTTGATTTATTGTAGAGATGAGGTTTCGCCTGCCCAGGCGGGTGTCGAACTCGCAGGCTCAGGCAATCCACTCACCTCAGCCTCCCAAGGCGCGGGATTACAGGCTGAGCCACTGAGCCCGGCTGAAAACACATCTTGATAGGTGTATTGCATCAAATGGAGAGTGCTTTGAAGGTGACTGAAGTTTAAAAATGTAAGAATAAATACACAATTTTTTATAAATAAAATACGGGGGTTTTTGGGTCCCCTCTCATATTCATGGCATATAACTTGATGTTCTGATATATGTATACCGTATGGAACTACTAAATCAAGCTAATTAACATATCCATTACCTCACATACTTTTTTTGTGGTGAGAACACTTAAAACCCACTTTTTTTTTTTTTTTAGCAGTTTTCAAGTATACATTATTATTAACTGTAGTCAGCACCTGTACAATAGTTATCCTGAACTTATTTCTCCTAACTGAAATTTTGTACCCTCTGACCAACATCTCCCCATCTTCTTCCTTTACCTCAAGCCCCTAGCTAACCACCATTCTTTCTGCTTCTGTGAGTTCAACATTTTTAGAATATACATGTGACAACATGTGGTATTTGTCTTTCCATGCTTGGCTTATTTCAGTTAACATAATGTCCTCCAGACATCTGAGCAATTAAATTGAGATAAATATGACCAGCAATGATGTGGACAGGCTTTTTTCTCAGGTCTAATGGAGTGTAGTCAACTTTTGCTTTCCTGTTGTTTGATAATAGAGGTATTCCCATAAATTTATTGACATGCATCTTGTATATTATCTCTTGCTTATTAGCAATAGCCAAAATGTATTTTAAGATTTGTCCACATGCGTAGATTCATCTGTCAGAAATGGTCTTTCAAAACTTGTCAAGAAGTATTTATTAAGGGTCAGACTGTGCTGAATGCAGGCGGTCCTACTTAGTTTTGCCCTCTTGGAGCTTATGATAGGGATAGGTAGATTAGTAAAGTAACAGCCTCTTATCAGACCCTGAATTACTTTCATGTGTTACTGATAATGTTCATCAAAACCCAGGAAGGTATTTGGAAACTGAAATGCAGAAAAGTAAAGCCACAGTCACATCTGGCTACCTAGCACTGCCTGTCTTAAAAGATTTAAATAAAGACTATGTAAACAGTAGGCCAGTCTCCAACCTCCTGACCTTGCTCCCCTCCCATTTAGCTATATGAGCACAGGGAAACTGGGACTGAGGGAAAGAAATCTTATTAATGAGATGAATATATTGGCAGTCGTGTCCACAATTTTGTATCTGGCTTGGAAGGGGTAAAATCAGTTCTTGTTTGTAATCCTGGCTTTACTAAAGACCAGGAAGGGAGAAATTTTTTAGAGTTTGAATTCTGGTTTGCTTACAATGAACTTCTCAAAGCTGAGACCATGTCAGTTAACTCCCATTGAGAAACCATGTCAATTCATTCTTAGGAAGTGAATGACTTGAGCAAAGCCTGCTTGGGCAATTAGGTACCTTTGCTTAGTGAACTAATTTGCCTTTATACATGGTAGCATAACTTAATTGACCTGGTAAAAAGTAGTGCTGGATGCTGTAGTTAAAACTCTTACATGGTACTTCCTACTCAAAAGAGACTGCCTATTAGAATTTTCTCATAGTGAACTTGTAGATTAATAACCAGAGTCACTGAACTTACTGTTTTTGCCTTAGATGTTTCTATCTTTTTTCCCAGCATTTTTACTTTTGGTTTTTATGTAGCTAAAATACTCAAAACTAGAGGGGTCTTCATGTTTTTCCCATTTTGGGATTTTTGGTCTCAGTTCCTTTATCAGTACATCACTTGACCTGGACAAGCAGACTTCTAACTGTTCTCTAGTTCTGTAATCTAATTATTAGTTAGAATCTTAAAAATTTTGTTCGAAGTGTTTTAATTATTGTTGACTTTTTGCTCCTCCCTGTGGTCAAACAATGACTTGTTTAAGTGACTTGTTTAGTTTTTGTCATTCATATCCTGTATTATGTTACATTGCTTTATTAGTCATAAAATGCTAACTTCCTAGAATTGTGGCTGTCTTCCTGGACTTTGAATTAAATGAGGCTCTAGAAATCTTATATATCCTTAAATTAACCTTAATGATTGTATTGCATATGTATATATAGCAAGAATTTTGCTGAATTCAGGAGTTGTATGAGATAACAGTTGAGTCAGACACTTACTTGATGCCCAGCTAGTTATCTTTGCATAGGTCAATCTTTAGTCCATAGATCAACCCTAATATTTCTGTTGTCCTCTGGGTATAATAATTCTAAAGTCACCATTATGTTGCTGTCACCTGAGTGCTTTTATAAACTTTTTTTGGTTCACTTAGGAAGGGGATGCTTCTGTCAGGAGAGGCTAAGTTATGCTGTGGTAACAATGACCCCAAATCTGAAAAGCTTACAAAAACAAAGATTTTTATCTCATTCATGGTACATCTCCATTTTGAGTCAACTGCAGCTCTGCTCCAAAACATCTTCTCTCAGGGATCCCAGTTAGTGAAGCAGGAGCTATCTGGAAAATTGTGGATCTCATAGCAAAGAAAAAAGAGGACAAGATACATGACAATTTTCAATATTTTCTGCTTGTCTATTCACATTTTACTAAAGCAGATCATATGGCCAGCCTGTATTTAATAGGACAGGAATGTATTATCCCTTTTCTCAGAAAAAGGCACCAAAGACAGAGAACAATAAATAATAAAGTTTACCATTGTGAAGTGTCCTAAGAAGCTTGGAGTGATTATAAAATAAAACTGTACCCACGACTGGATGACCATCTTAGATAGGTCCCCCTGTTTGTAACCAAAGTGAAACCACAGTAGACTTCCTCCAAGTGAAGTTCCTACAAGTCCAGTGGTGGTCTGAGTATCCTCTTTCTTGCATTTTTCTTTTTTTAAAAGCTCTCTCCTTCTGGGGATAAACATTCCAGACAGTGGAAGAACTAGGAACAGTTCCTGTAAGAGGAGGTTGTTTTTTCATTTAAAGATGAAGGAATTGAATTAGATTATCCCTAAGGTCTATTTCCAGTTCTAAACATTTCTAACTCAGATTCTGCCTGATTGTTGGGTTCATTAGCTGTCCACTGCTAGATAAGGAAGACACAAAGTCAACATTTATTCTCTTTACGGTATTTACTGCCTCAGGCAGTTGAACATTTTACTTGGAGTTTTAGCGTTTGAAAGTATCAGGCTAGGGAACCTCTGTAGAATTTCTTTGCATCCCTGAGTCACCAGCCATTTACTCAACATTGTCCAGGGAGCATCATGATGGATTAAGCACCCACAGTAAGAAGGAAGCAGTGAATCATTCAAGTCAGAATAGGTTCCCAAAGGATTATGCCTGTTTAAGTTTAAAACTAGAGAGAAGAGACACAGGAGATAACTAAAAGGAGAAGAAATCTAAAGTTTTCTTCACTGGTAATGTTTGGAGGCCCAAGAAGTATTCACGTCACTGCTGAATATTGTAGGTTTTCTTTAGAATTCAGTGGAAAACAGTCTGTTTTAATGCTCTCTGCTCAGTTTAAGTTTTCCAGACATGCTAGGGAGATTTCTCCATTGATACTCAATGGTGTAGGTTATATATGGCCTTGCAATAGGAAATATGTTAAGATGTGGTTTTTCAATACCTAATTTGTAACTGGGGCTGAAATCTTTAATGGGTACAGTAGGCATCTTCTTACTCAGTCATTGGCCATTTTTAGTAATCTAACAACCCCCAAGGAACTCTGACTAGGCCAAAAAACCATACTAAGATTGTTGTGTTATATGAACAACTGAATACATGAAACAAAAGCACAGCATTTGAATCTGCTGTTTCTTCTTTAGTTAAAGTCTTACTTGTAGCTTTATTCTCTGTGTAGAAGAGAAAAAGGAAAGAATTCCAAGAGTGCTAATATTGTAATTCCAAAAAAAAATTTAAGTCCTTACTTTTTCATTTAGATTGCCATCTTAGCACCTAACTGGCAGTTCATTATAAAATAACCCTCCAGATGTGTCCACTTTCCTTGGATGCTAATAATAATCTTATGCTTGGTGGTAAATGAGTGATTTTTGCCAACAGATTTGTCCAATCACACCACAGATGCGTCTTACTTTCCCTGGACCTCTCCTTTTTGGCCCTCTTGACCACCATCGAGGCTGATTGTCCTTAGACTGGGCCCTTTTACCACCACATATCTATGTCCTCCTTCCATCCTGCTAGCTGAGTAGGCAGATCTGGGCTTGCCTTTTTTCCTGAGACCTCTACCCTGAACAGCTGAGTCATCCTTTTTGCAAGGTTCTTTGCTTTACTTATTCTCCCTATTCTCAAATGCTTTCTTTTTTTTCTTTTTTTTTTCTTTTTTTGAGTTGGAGTCTCACTCTGTCACCTAGGCTGGAGTGCAGTGGCACATTCACAGCCAACCCAGAGTTGACCTACTGGGCTCCGCGATCCTTCCGCCTCAGCCTTCCAAGTAGCCAGAACTATAGGCGCACACCACTACACCCGGCTAATTTTTATTATTATTATTAATTATAGAGATGAGATCTTTCCAGGTTGCCTGGGCTGGTCTCAAACCCACAGGATCAGGCAATCCATCCCTTCGGCCTCCCAAAGTGCTGGGATTACAGGCTGAGCCACCGAGCCCAGCCTCAAATGCTTTTCAAAAGCGTTTTCCCACTTTGTTCTGGGACCTATCTTACTCCTGTCCCACCATTCACCCTCTACCTGTTTTCACACTCTTTAGGTATGTGGTAGAAGCTTTAGAAATTTACACACATGCTGTGACTACCAAAGGTTAAGAAACTCCACAATAATGAGAGCAGCTTTCCCCTCCACCTCTAATTATAGTCAGCTTATGAAGTAGGCCCTATAAATTACTAGGCATAGAAACAAAATTATTTGTGTGGATGGTTGAACTAGCCTGAAATTCTTCAGTTCCATTGTATGAAATCCTAAAGAGCACTAAGAGATAAGGAAGAGTCTGCACACTGGAGGGAAGAGAAGTTGAGTTTCCCCTTTTGTATAAAACATTATTGCAGTTCTTCCCAGTGCAATTTGCAAAACAACTCTGAATCATTAAATAGATAAAAAGGGAAAGAAGCGTTCTTTACCAGCACATATTCTGAGGTCTGATCCCATCTGTCCTTTTCTTCCTAGGTACTTGGAAGTTCTGGTAAAACATATACATGTTTAGCTTCTTGTCATTACTGTTCATGTCCTGCATTTGCCTTCTCAGTGCTTCGGAAGAATGACAGCCTACTGGTGAGGATGGGGAAGGCTCTCTGTAGTGTCGTCAAATGAGTAATTGCTAGCCCTTATTTTGTGGTTTAAGAGTTGTACATAATTGGAATTTTACTACATGTTAAAACAAATAGTAGCTTATTAGCTTTGATTTCAGTTGATCATCTGTTTTGGATTTGGTTTCCCAAAATGCAATGACATTTTTAGAACTATGTCAGTTTCCAGCATTTTTATTTAAAAGGTCTTGACTGAAGCTTTGGGGAGGACAACAGGGGAATCCTGAAGTTGGCATTGGGGAATTTGATAGCCCAATAAAAATATGAACTAAATTGGATGTTGGCAACTTTGCATATCCCACCTTCAGCCATGAAGTGTGTCTTCCCACTACCATAAGACAGCCTGGCACCAGATCTTCACATGTGGCAGGAGTGCCTTTACCTGTCTGTCTAGGTATTTGCTAATTTTGTTGGAGTCTAGACCATCAAGCAAAGACAGGATATACTCATATAACCTTATTTAAAGGAAAAAGCATTACCCTCCTGAGAGCAGATAACTATTTTTTAAGTCTTGCCAAGGAAGAAAATAATAGCATCCACTCTGTTCTTCCCCTTTTACACTGTTAACTTATTAAACATCTTGGGACCTAGGTGGCAAGTTGGGTATCCCATTGTACAGGAGGCCACATTCATAACTGATGTGCCGAGCCGGGCTCGGTGGCTCAGCCTGTAATCCCGCGCCTTTGGGAGGCTGAGGTGAGTGGATTGCCTGAGCCCACGGGTTCGAGACCCGCCTGGGCAAGCAAGACCTCATCTCTACAATAACTCAAAAAAATTAGCCAGGCATGGTAGCGCGCGCCTGTAGTTCCAGCTACTTGGAAGGCTGAGGCGGAAGGATCACTGGAGCCCAGCAGGTCGAGGCTGCGGTGGCTGGGAGCGGCCACTGCACTCCAGTCTGGGCGACAGAGTGAGACTCCAACTCAAAGAAAAAAAGAGGAAGAGAATTCTGACACACAGCAACATAGATGAACCTTGAGGGCACTATACTAAGTGAAAAAGTCTAATCACAAAAGGATAAAAATTGTTAGATTCCATTTATATGAGATACCTAGAGTAGTCAAAATCACAGAGACAGAAAGTAGATTAGAGGTTGGGAAGAGAGGGGATGGAGAGTTTAATGGGGGCAGTAGTTCCCCCTTATTTGCAGTTTCACTTTCTGTGCAGTCAACTGCGGTCTGGAAATATTAAAAGGAAATTTCCAGAAATAAACAGTTCATAAGTTTTAAATTGCTTGCCATTCTGAGGAGCATGATGAAATCTCGTGCTATTCTGCTTAGTCCTGCTAGAGACATGTCATCCCTTAGTCCAGCTTCTCCACACTGTACATACCGCCCACCCATCAGATAGTAATAGTCATTTTGGGCCAGGCGCGCGGTGGCTCAGCCTGTAATCTAAACACTTTGGGAGGCCAAGGTGAGTGGATTACCTGAGCCTGCGGGTTTGAGACCAGCCTGGGCAACTTGGCGAGACCTCGTCTATAAAATAAAATAAAATAAATTAGCTGGGCGTGGTAGCGCATGCCTGTAGTTCTGGCTGCTTGGAAGGCTGAGGCGGAAGGATCACTAGAACCCAGCAGGTCGACGTTGGTGTGGCAGTGAGCGTACCACTGCTTTCCAGCCTGGGCGACAGAGTGAGATTACCACTCAAAAAAAAAAAATTCATTTCGGTCATCAGATCAAAAAAATAGTATATATAGGTTTCAGTACTATTTATGGTTTCAGGCATTTACTGGTGGTCCTAAGACATATCCTCCGTGATTAAGGGGAAATTACTATATAGAATTCCAGTCTGGGAAGATTTGTTTTAAAAAGCTCTGGAAATGAATGGTGGTGATGGTTGCATGACAATGTACAGGTACTTAATGTCACTAAACTAACTAAACTATAGACTTTAAAATGGTAAATTTGGCTGGGCACAGTGGCTCATGCCTGTAATCCCAGCATTTTGGGAGGCAGAGACAAGAGGATTGCCTAAGCCTAGGGGTTCAGACCAGCCTGAGCATCTTGACAAGAACTTGTCTCTACAATATATCAAAAAATTAGCCAGGCATGGTGGTGCACACATGTAGTCCTAGCTACTCCAGAGACTTCTACTCCAGAGACTGAACAGAAATGTCACCTGAGCTCAGCAGGTTGAGGCTATGGTGGCTGTGAGCATGCCACCACACTCCAGCCTGAGGGACAGAGTAAGACTTTGATCAAAAATAAATAAATAAATAAGTAAAAATAAAGTAATACGTTTTATACTATGTATATTTTACCACAATAAAGGGGGATTATGTAAGATTTTATATATGCATGTGCTTTCATATATACATTTCTAGAAAGATAGAAAATTGGTTACAATCTTTCTTGGAGAGGCAACTGGAGGATCAGAGAAAATCTAATAAAAAAAATAGAAGGACTGAATATAGTGGTCTACTATGTACCTATTAAAAACTAATCTAAAATATATTAAATGGTATGAAAAGATGTTCAAGATGTAGTAAATAGAAAAATGCAGATAAAATACTAGTTACCATTTTAACTTTACTTTCATATACACATACATACAAAAGCAATGTCTGGCTGGCCACAGTGGCTCCTACAATTCCAACAATTAGGGAGGCTGAGTCGGGAGGATAGCTGGAGGCCAAGAGTTTGATACCAGCCTAGGCAACACAGTGAGATCCCATCTGTAAAAAAGATTTTTTAAAATTAGTCAGACGCTGGGCGCAGTGGCTCTTGTCTCTAATCCCAGCACTTTGGGAGGCCAAGGTAAGTAGATTGTCTGAGCCCACAGGTTTGAGACCAGACCGGGCAACTTGGCGAGACCTTGTCTCTACAATAAATCAAAAATTAGTTGTGCGTGGTAAAGCATACCTGTAGTTGCAGCTACTTGGAAGATTGAGGTGGAAGGTTCACTGGAGCCCAGCAGGTTGATGCCACTGCACTCTAGCCCAGGCAACAGTGAGACTCCAACTTAAAATAAAAAAAAAAAAAAACTAAAACACAAACAAAAAATTAACCAGCTGTAGTTCCAGCTACTTGGAAGGCTGAGACAGAAGGATCGCCTGAGCCCAACAGGTCGAGGCTGCGGTGACTGTGAGCATGCCACTGCACTTCAGCCTGAGTGACAGAGTGAGACTCTGACTCAAAAAATAAATAAATAAATAAAAATTAGCCAGGCATGGTGGCTCATGCCTGTAGTCCTAGCTACTTGGGAGGCTGAGGTGAGAGAACTGCTTGAGCCCAGGAGTTTGAATTTACAGTGAGCTACAATTGTGCCACTGTACTCCAGCCTGGGCATCAAAGCAAGACCCTGTCTCTTAAAAACGAGAAAAAAAAAAAATCTCTGAGTTAACACCAGAGATCACTAAAGAAAAAAAGGACTAGTCAATAAATGGTGCTGGGACAACTGGATTCCTAACAAGCCCACACACAGATATATGGAACTTAATTCTAGATGAATTAAAAACTTGTGAAAGGCAAAGCATGAGCCCTAACCCTAATCTATTTCTACTTAGAGGAAAATATAGGAGACTACTTTTAAGACTTCAAGCTAGAGAATAATTTCTTAAGACACAAAAAAGCACTCAACCATAAAAGAGAATGGTCAATTCTATCCCAGGTATATAAATCCTAGGAAAATTCCGACACGAACACCAGAAAAATGTACATGAATGTTCACTGCATACGTCTGTGAAACAGCTTCAAACTGGAAACCTAAATATTCATTAGCAAGAGAACAGATAAATTATGACTCTATATATCCATAGGACAGAACATTATATAGCACTGGAAATGAGTCCAACAACTGGGACAAATCTTGGAAACAATATTGACTGAAAACAAACTATAAAATACAGTATATATCACCTTTATAATAATCTTATACAAATAAAACAAGACTAAACATGTTGTGCAGTAAAACATAGAAATGTAGTAAATGTAAACTTCATTTTTGGTTTTTGTTTTTTTTTTTTTGAGTTGGAGTCTCACTCTGTCGCCCAGACTGGAGTGTAGTGGCCGCTCCCGGCCACCGCAGCCTCGACCTGCTGGGCTCCGGCAATCCTTCCGCCTCAGCCTTCCGAGTAGCTGGAACTACAGGCGCGCGCTACCACGCCCGGCTGATTTTTTGATTTATTGTAGAGATGAGGTCTTGCTTGCCCAGGCGGGTCTCGAACCCGCGGGCTC
>CAUYQG010022252.1:0-21680 GCA_963574415.1 Tarsius wallacei
CTTCCAAGTAGCTGGAACTACAGGCGTGCGCTACCATGCCCGGCTAATTTTTTGATTTATTGTAGAGATGAGGTCTCGCCAAGTTGCCCAGGCGGATCTCCAACCCGCGGGCTCAGGCAATCCACTCACCTCAGCCTCCCAAGGCGCGGGATTACAGGCTGAGCCACCAAGCCCGGCACACTTGAGAATTTAAATCCCTGTATTCATCGGAACTTTCTGGGCATGAAGAATATATATTTTTAATGATAGATATATGGGGTACAAGTCAGGATTTCTTACATAAGTAGGCCTCGTGCAGGTGAAATTTGGACCTCCAACGGACCCTCACTTGCTCTGGTTTAGGAACAGGTATGCTTTGTGATGCCATGCCCTCCTTCTAGCTGGCAGTGTCCATCAACTGCCAATCCCTCCTTTGTGCTAATGTGATTAATGTTCAGGTCCCATTTATGAGTGAGAACATTTGGTAATCAGTTCTTTGTTTCTGTGATAGATTACTCAGTATGATGATCTCCAACTCTATCCAATTTGCTGCAAATTCCATGATTTTGTTCTACTTTATGGTTGCCTAATACCCCCATTGTGTATATGTGCCACATTTTCTTTATCCAGTCATCTTGATGGATAGTGAGACTGGTTCCATGTTTTTGCTATTGTGAATAGTGCAACTATAAAATGCATATACATGTGTCTTTTTCGTAAAACGATTTATGATTCCTCTGGGTATATTCTCTGGAAAGATATTGCTGGATTGCATGGAAGGACAATTTTTAGTTCTTTTAGGAATTGACACACTGTTTTCCATAGAGGTTGGACTAGCTTGCAATCCCATCAACAGCATAGAAGTGTTTCGTTTTCTCTGCATCCTCATCAACATCTATTGTTTTTTTGATTTATTGATGAAGGCCATCCTTTCTGGGGTTAGATGGTACTTCATTGTGGTTTTGATTTGCATTTCTCTGATGATTAATGAGGCTGAGCATTTTATCATATATCTGTTGGCTGCTTTTATAGCTTCATTTGAAAAGTGTCTATTCATGTTCTTTGCCCACTTTTTGATAGGATTGTTTTCTTCCTTTTAGTCCATTTGAGTTCCTCGTAGATCCTTTATTTTAGGCCTTTATAGGATACATTATTAGCAAATATTTGTTTCCCATTCTGTGAGTTGTCTTCCCACTCTCTTGATGGTTTCTTTTGATGTGCAAAAATGTTTCAGTTTGATGAGGTCTCACTTGTCTATATTATCTTTTATGGCATTTGCTTTTGGGGATTTAATCAATAAATGTTTACCTACTCCAATGTGCATAAGAATGTTTCCTATGTTTTCTTCTAGGATTCTTATAGTGTGAGGCTTTACATTTAGATTTTTGATCTATTTAGGGTTGATTTTTGTATATTTTGTAAATAATCTTACTTTAAATTATTTTTTTAAAAAGAAGCTTCTTATGTTGAAGACTATAGAGTCTTCAAATGAGGCAGGCGTCATATAACACATTGCTTGCTATTTCATGATCTACCCCAACTTTGTCCTCTTATCCTACAGATTAGGGTAAAATCTCAGCATAACACACCCGGGGAACTGTTGAGCCTGGTACTCGAAGAATCAAAGAATGCACAGGACCCAGCTAACACGCACCTACGGGAGTGAGAATAGTACATCTGAGAATGTCTTCTGAGGGTATTAGGTCAAAGGGGAAGATAAAGCAAGATAAAGGGGAGGATGGTGATATGGAAGTGCTCTCCAATGGCATATGATTTTACATATTGTCCAGGGCTTTTATTGATGTGTTTGATACAGTCCTGGTAATGATTTTGAAAGCTTACAAAAAGTGATGGTCAACATTAAAAGAAGTAGAAATCTTAGATTTGCTATGGAAGACTATGAAGAAAGAGAGTAAACGACTTAGGAAAGTAAGCATGGTATAGAAGTTCTATAATAAAAAATTGGAAAACTTGCCAGCTGACCATGATGTTTTAGAGAACCTGGAGAACAATTTGCTTACCAAGGCAATGAGAAATACACTAATGAGGGTGGGGCAAATGTAATCTTAAAGCGTATTAGTGCCTGTGCTGCGTGTATTGAGACTTCTGTTAGGAGATGCTATTATAGAGCCAAGATCTCTGGTAGTAATAAAGATAATGAATCCTGGAGTATCACAAATCAGTCTGCAGCATTTAAATGTCTGAATTGAGGTGAGTGTAATTCATGTAATAAATAGCAAAGTTGGAAAGGTGTTGAGGGTGCATAACACTCACAAATCTCTTTAGAATTTTCACAAAGCATAGATGGACAGCTAAGAAATAGATATAATCAATTAACATATACATACAATCTAAAGGTATTAAGAAGAGATAGACAGGAGGGTGAAGTTAGCAGTTCTAAATGAAAATCACAAGCCCTTACCCAGTTATCAAACTTAAGCCGGTTTTTAGACCCCAAACCTATTAACTAGAAGTTGTACTTCCATGAGGAAAGATTCTGCAATACCACAGCAAATATATATCATAGTGATTCCCAAAAGTCCAAAGAGTAATGGTACAATGGGAGAGGAGAGTGTCTAGAAAGTTTGAGGGCTGTTGGATTCAAGATGCAAGTTTAAGCTGATATTTGAGGAAGCAGGGCCATCATGCCTCCTTTTAGTAGCGGGACATATAGGTCAGGTAATTCATAGAACCCTTTCTCAGGTCCATCTTACAGTGGGTCTACAGAATCCACAAACCCTCTGGTAAGTAGCACGCTGGTACATATTTGTCAATTGGTTCTCTGGGAAGAAAAATCCCTAATTTGTAGCAGTTATTTATGTCTATGTCTATGGTGTAAATACTCTCACCGTAACTGATTTCAGAGTACCACATGACAACATTGAAATTGGAGTTGGGAGGAGATGTGCAGGGTTAGATCTTAGAGCCAGTACAAGCCTGCTTCAGCACATCACTGCATCCTCTGGCCATTTTCCCAGACCACAAATATAATCAGAATGGATATACAGTAAGTCATCACTTAATATCATCAATAAGTTCTTGGAAACTATAACTTTAAGCAAAATGATACATATAAGGAACCGATTTTAGCTGAGGCTAATTGACATAAATGGGAATTAATTTCCTATGACATATTTCTGGTCACAAAAACACCACCCCATTTCTAAATAAAGACCAAAACACTTCTAATATTAAACATTGATAAATAAATGTGACCTGTGTATACATTTAAGAAAGATTTTTTAAAAAAACAAGTAAGATAATTATTCACCTAATTACTTCAGTTCTGGGTCTCAGGTAACTAGAGCCTATGCCATCAGTTCAGAGAGGAAAGCAGGAATTGACCCTGGACAGGACACTATCCCATCACAGGGACACTCACACACACTCCCACACTCACTCTGGCTGAGACCATACAGACACACCAATTCATCTAACATACGCAACTTTGGGATGTGGGAGGAAACCGGAATATAGGGGAAAAACCCCTGCAGACCTGGGGAGAATGTGCAAACTCCATGCAGATAGTGATCTAGATGGGAATCGACTATTTTTTTCTCATCAATGTTATAATAAAACAACATTGAATTAATTGATGTTATTCTAGGACCTTCTGTGCTTAACAATTGACAGACTCTCATATTTGTTGCTTTCTTTGTACATAAGTTATTGTAGTAGGGAAGCTTTTCTATCTACCCCAGTCGATATAATAAATTAAAAAACATTTTTCCTTGGGTTGGGGGTAACAGTGATTAGTGTCACCTTCAAAGATTTAAAAAATAAAGAGGTGATGTTTTTATCTGTTGTAGATTGTGTGTTCTAGAACCTGGTTAAAATTGGGTTTTTGTAATATACTTATTAGATATTAGCACCTATGAAAGGAAGGAGAAAGTTCATTTGGGCTGAAGAGAAAATCTAAATTCAGTGAACTGATAAATTTTTGGCTAATCCAGCTGGAAATTCTGAAGTTAGTATGTTTGTCAGAGTGTCTCACATTGGGTTTAAATCATAATAAACCTTTGTCAATTATTGAATGGCCTGACTTCAGCAAAGCAATTCTCTGAAGCTAAGTTAGACTCTGAAGAACATAAAAGCTGGAGGGTATCTTCTGATCACTCTGTATATAGCTGGGCAGTAAATTCTCCCTCAAAGGGGATCTGGGTGGCCCATTTCCATGCAAATCTTTCAGTCATATTTGCATTTCATTCACTAGTTAGTAATCTGTAAAACCCACAATAATAATGGTAGATGACAGTAGACAATTGAAAACTTACCTAATAATCAGTGAAAAAGAATTGCAATATTTGATGGCCCTCTTTGGAAGCCATAAAAATGTATCTTTCAAATCTTCTGCTTTAGGGACCATAATTGACTGAGGCACTGGCTGTTCCCCCTTTGAATCTACCAGTTTATTTGTGCTCAGTTCACACTTTCCACAAATTATTCCCAGCTAATAACTGAGAACAGCATGGGTACTAATGCAGTCCAATTCTCACAAGATGTAAGATTCTTTAATTAGCAACTATGGTTTGAAGACTATCCATAAGCCTAGCCAAAACATTCTGGAAAAATTTTGTTGTCTGAAATTCTTCCTACCTATGGTAGGACAAATGACCTCCCTGCCATAGATATCTGCGCCTTAATCCTCAGTAACTGTGAATATATTACCTTAACTGGCAAGATGAACTTTGAAGATGTGATTAAAATGAAGAAATTATCCTGCATTATCTGAAAAGGTCAAATCTAATCACAAGAATCCTTAAAACTCAAGGAAAACCTTTCCCAACTGAAGTGGGAGAAGAAAAAACAGAGGAGATCCAAAGTGCGACTAATTTAATCTGCCATCTCAGGCTATGATGATGGAGGAAAGAGACCATGAATCAAGGAATGTTGGTGGCCTCTAGAATCTGAAAATGTCTTTCATTTTGCAGTAAGAAAAACAAAAACAACAACAACAAAGTTACTAGAACTTCAAGGCTCAAAATCCTGTAAATAATCTGAATAAGAAAAGAAACTGATTCTACCATAGAGCTTTCAGAAAATAATGCAGCCCTGTCTATGTCTTGATTTTAGTCTAGTGAGTCCTGCATTGGATTTCTGACCTACAGAATTTTGAAATCATAAATTTGTGTTGTTAAAGTCATAAAGTCTGTGATAATTTGTTACAACAGTCACAAAATACTGATACATTATCCAACCTTTCTTCCTTCTTTTTCCGTTTCACAACTCTAGATCTATCTCAACAACTTGAAGATTCTCTCTATGTTGGCTCCTCCTTTTTATCTTTTATAGGGATTTCCCCTAATAAATCTTTTACACATTTAATCTCATCTCGGTATCTACTTCTCAGATGATTGGTTTTACTATGTATTTAAAGATAGCATAGACCGGGCTCGGTGGCTCAGCCTGTAATCCTGCGCCTTGGGAGGCTGAGGTGAGTGGATTGCCTGAGCCCGCGGGTTTGAGACCCACCTGGGCAGGTGAAACCTCATCTCTACAATAAATCAAAAAAATTAGCCGGGCGTGGTAGCGCACGCCTGTAGTTCCGGCTACTCGGAGTGAGACACCAACTCAAAAAATAAATAAATAAATAAATAAATAAATAAATAAATAAATAAATAAATAAAGATAGTATAGTGTGCTTTGGTAGATATTATTACAATTCATTTGGTGAGTAACATAGAAGGCTGCTAGATCTGAATGGGAAAAGAATAGAAAAGTTTATTCCATAGGTTCAACTTGAATATAAGTAGTATTGCCACTTAGACCATAAGAACCAGCAGATTCAATGCTATGAGAATATTCTCATAGAGAAGGATTCTGTATAATCACTCTGACAAGCACCAATATGAATGTCATTCCATAGATATCTAAGGTTCTGGAGCAGAGTCATGTTATCTGTAGCAGAGAACTATACACTATTCAAAAAGAAACTGTAGGCATGCTATTGGACGTTGGTAGAAACTGTATCCAAAGATGGAGACTTCAATTGATCATGTGATCAGTGTCATCATTATGATCTATTAATACATGCCATTAACTATAAGGCCCAAAAGCAATCAATTTCAAAGTGCAAGTGGTATACCTGGAATCAAGCTTGAGTAAACTCACTTGGTATAAGTAAGCTCACATGGCCCAGAATCCCTTTCATCTGCCAAAATTGAAAGAATCTCTTTCTCTTGGCTCATATTGATAGCTGTATAAGAGTACTAAGACCAGCTAACAAAGGGGAACTAGCTTGAGGTTTGTTTTCATAAAGGTCAACTTGGCACATGGGGGCAACCAAATATAAGTACTCATGTACAATAGTCCAACTCAAATGTGGCCCTCAGCGGTAAGGGGAAATTCTTCCTAAGAGCAGAACTTCAGATGGCATAATTAATCACCTTCCTATAAAGAAAGAAGTGATTAAATATAAATATATACTTTGAATACGCAGGGGTACATGGTTTAGTAGTTGGGCCAGAGGCTAAAAGAAGCAACGTTGATAGATCCAGGACAAAGAAGTCATAAAAAGAGGTATGAGGCTGAGCAAAATGTGACAGGATCATTGAAAAATGATGTGTTACTGCAAGAACTCAGTCCTTGCTCTTTGTGATGACTATTTTGTTGTTGATTTGTTGTTCTATCATTTTACAATGATAGGTTTATTGAGGGATGGAAGGTATGGTTCATTAATCTAGTTTAGCATTTGGTAGGCCATTTCAGACATACCTCTTTAGCCTGAGAAATTTTCTTGCATTATTTAGTCTTGTCAAACTCCTGTGAGTCAGATTTTGGCCATCCACAATTTAAATTATGTATATTTTGTTTTGAATTTTTAATTCTCTTGCTTCTTTGCTTTTCTTTAGGAGTTATCCTCAATTGTACTTGTAGCCCTTCCATTATTGTTGTATTTGAGAAACAAATTTTAATTACCAGAAGTTCTTTTTTTGTCTTCTGTATGGAGATATTATTCTACATGTGATACATTTTCTTTTTCTTTCTTTTCTTTTCCTTTTTTTTTTTTTTTTTTGAGTTGGCGTCTCACTCTGTCACCCAGGCTGGAGAGCAGTGGCATGCTCACAGCCACCGCAGCCTCAACCTGCTAGGCTCAGGTGATCCTTCCGCTTCAGCCTTCCAAGTAGCTGGAACTACAGTCATGTGCCACCATGCCTGGCTATATTTTCAACTTTATATTAAGAATTCTACTTAAAATTTCATGTTCTGTTTTGTTTAAGGTCTATACCATCCTTCATATCACTTCTTTTTTATCTTAGAGTAGTATTTTTAATTATTTTAATCCTTCTTGTTTGTTGCAAGCTTTTCTCAAATCTTTGGTGACCTGTGTGCATTTATTTATATTTAATAATGTTGCTCCCCCACACCAAATAACAGTTTACACAGTTCTGTGCACGTGGGTGGGCTAGTTAATTTACAAGTTTTATTTTGGTGTGAGAATACATAAAGTGCTCACCTTGAAGTTTTCACTATGTGAGGAACCTCTAAATGCCAAAGACAAAGATCTTTACTCTAGGGATGTGTCACCTATGTTAGCTACCCATCACCCTCTGGATGACTTATTCACTTTGTTTAGGTAAAAATATTTGCATATTCAGTCTAAGATAGAGTGCCTAGTTATCGATGTTTTATTGAAAGGAATGGATCAGTCTATTCATCCATACACGGACCCATAAAACATCTCCTAGTTTTCATTCCAAACTATTGCATCTACCCTTTCACAAACCTCTCTAGGGATATATCAAACAGGCCAGATTTAGCCTGAATGAGAATTCTCTGTTCTTCAACAGTTAATGGAGTTAAATAAGAACAGTTTCAAGCAGCTTAGAACCTAGTGCTATTGATAAAGAAACATTTATAAAAAAGAAATTGCATGATCAGAGATATGAGCTGGCTAAGCCCTTTTGGGAGTCAAACAATATAGGTCCTTTGCAGTCAGGCAAAAATCTCCTGAGGAGGGAGCATCACATTTGTCAAGGGCTTATATCTCACCACTGATGGATTATAGGAACACAGATTTGCTTTCCTGGTTTATTATTTCCAGTGTCATAATATGAAAATGAGAGAATTAGATAGTCTTCATAGGGTATTTTATGAAAATTAAATGATATGATACATACAAAGCCCACACAAAAATGCTTGGAGTGAAGAAAGATCATGGATATAGAATACCTTCAATCAGTAGTTACTGATTTTCAATTTTGTCATATAACTTTTATCACATTTTACTTTCTCTGAAATGTAAATGCTTATGATTCATGCCAAAGAAATGTGCCATCTATCAGGCAAAAAATTTGGATATGATACAGCTATCATTGCCTGCTCATGTATGAATTTAGCAATGCTCAAAAAGTATCTGTTTAGCTTCTTGTCATTTTAGCTGAGATATTTTTACTGGTAGATCTACAATTGATTAAATTCAAAGATAATCCTTAATTGTTAGCTCAAATGCCTCCAAGAAAACAATTCTATGATGCAGAACTGAAACAAAAGACACAAGAAGCCTGTATATCATGCAATTAAATAAAATAGAGACTATCAGATCTCTCAAGAAAGCACTAACATTGCCAAATCTAGGACAGTTTACTGTGACAGTTTCCTTCACAAAGGGTTGCAGTTTAAAAGATGACATTTTTATGCTCAAAACTTCCAGTTGACTTTAAGGAAAAGTTGGGTTGCCTTTGAGACTCATATCTCAATTAAGAAGGAGAGGTAAATTTAATCTGGTATTTTTAATGTGCTTCAAATATATACAGTTGATGCTGAAGATACAAAATGACTAGCATATATCATGATATGCAACTGTCTGTATGATAACAAGCAAAACTCCCAAGATACATGCTTCATTTAGAAAATATTTAGTCTTCAATTGTAAATTCAAGTGTTTTATTACACTGAGAATAAAAATAATGTGGAACAGAAAGAATTAGCTGGGCAGTTCTTGTCTTGTTCTGGTTTTCAGGGAAAATGCTTCAAATTTTTGTCGATTTAGCAATGTTGGCAGTGGGTTTATCATATACGACTCTTACTATTTTGAGGTATGTTCTATCTATGCCTAGGGGTTCAAGGGTTTTTTACCAAAAAGAGATGCTGGATTTTATCAAATGCTTTTTCTGAATCTAATGATATAATCATGTAGTTCTTGTTTTTACATCTGTTGTTGTATTAAATTACATTTATGGGCTTGCGAATGCTGACCCAATCCTGCATCCCAGGGATGAAACCTACTTAGTCATGGTGGATGAATATGAGATGTGCTGTTGGATCTGATTTGCTAGAATCTTGTTGAGTATTTTTGTATCTTTGGTCATCAGGAATATTGGCCTGTAGTTCTCTTTCTTAGTTGAATCTTTACCCAGTTTGAGTATCAGTGTGATGTTAGCTTCATAAAAAGATTTGGGGAGTGTTCTGACTTTCTCAGTTGTCAGGAATACTTTCAATAGAATTGGTATTAGCTCCTCCTTGGATATTTTGTAGAATTCCACTGGAAATTCATCTGGTTTCTGGTTTAGGGGTTTTTTGTTTTTGTTTTTGTTTTTGTTTGGTAGGTAGTTTTCCTCTGACAGAGTCAATCTCCTGAGTTGTTATTGGTCTATTTAGGATCTCAATTTCTTCTTATGTGAAAGGGACAAACTGACCCAGACCCCATGCCCCTGAAGAGACTGGAGACTCTTCTGCTTATGTAGGCATAACAAGCTAAATCTGCTTCTGTAAATATGCTTGCTAACACATTGTGGTTCGGCTAGTTGGAAAGTCCTTGACAACTGTGATTAGCTAACTGAAAAGTCCCTGGCAGCTGCTGCTACCAGGATATGGTTTTGGTCTATAAAAAACTCCTCTCAGCTGGAGTTCAGGGCCCTTGCTTTGAAACTTGTGTCCAGCAAGTGGTCGCCGGCTGGCCAAACCATGGCTAATAAGCCTCTCCTTTGTTACTTATAACTTTGTGTCAGTGTCTGTAATTTAAGCCCTTGGACCCTATTTCATTTGGGGGTTCGTCTGGAATAACTGAGAGCTTAAATTGCACCTGTTTTAACCGACGGGTCTTGTGGGTCTGCGTCCCTGAGAACTCTCTGGGTTCGATTGGGCCTGTATCTCTGGCAGACTCACAATGCCCCTGGAAGCCTTCAGAGAGGTAAGTCAGGTTCCTGATTTCTGTTTTGAGTGCACTCCTGTAGAGACCCTCAGGAAAGCTGGACACAGCACTAATTCTGGGGTCTGAGGTCCCAGTGAGACACCACTGGGATCTCCTGTTTTGCCCTCAGGCAGTTAAGTTTATTTGTTCAGTCCTTGTCCTTGTCTTTTCATGTTTGGTGTTTGTCACTGTTGTATCTGTCATAGCTGTTGATATCATGGGACAACAATGTTCTCAGCCTGACACCCCTCTGCAGCTGGTCTTGTGCCACTTCAAGGATTTTCAGAAAGTGGCACAAAACTCGGGTGACCAGGTAAACAAGGGTAAACTAGCCACCTTTTGCTCCCTTGAGTGGCCCACATCTTCTAATTGCGGCTGGCCATCAGAGGGTACTTTCAATCCCACCATAATGGAGAAAGTTCACCAGTTTGTCTGCCGCCGTCATCCAGACCAGATCCCGTACATCACTGCCTGGTACCTCCTGGTAATGCAAGAACCACCATGGATGAGAAAGCCCAAGAAAAATAATAACTCTTCTCATGTTTTAACTTTGCAGGAAACTCCTAAACCCAAAACCCCAGTCCTACAGAATCCACCAGAGGATAATGACATTCTCCCACCGTACCCTATACCCCAGCAAGAACAAGGGGCTCAAGAGGTTCTCAGTCCATCACACACTAGGAGTGGGTCCTCCTACCAGCCCCTTTACCCCCCACTTCCCCATTTATCCTCAGAGGGGCCAACAGCCCCCGGCCAACCAACGAGCCTGAATTCATCCTCGGGAAACCCGGAGATGCAAACGCCAGCAATTCTTCCTTTAAGACAAGCCCCAGGGTTCAATGTGGGTGGAATGGGAGCCCTGCCCTTTATGGTCTATGTCCTTTTCTCTACTAGTGACCTCTATAACTGGAGAAACCAAAACCCGCCATTCTCTGAGACACCCCAGGGTCTCATCTCTCTCTTAGAGACTATCTTCTTCACCCATCAGCCCACATGGATGACTGCCAACAGCTTCTCCAAGCTCTCTTCATCACAGAAGAGAGAGAGAGAATCCATCAGGAAGCAAGGAAACTAGTCCTGGGGCCAGATGGCAGGCCTGCAGAGGAGTCCCGTGTGGAGCGTGTCTTCTCCACTGAAAGACCCAACTGGAACTCCATCACTGATCACAGTAGGGAGCGTCTCACCACCTATCGCTGACTTTAATGGGGGGGTCTCTGGACTGCCACAAGGTGTCCTACAATTTGTCTAAGGTAAGCGAGGTTATTCAGGACCCAGAGGAATCTCCCACTGCTTTTCTGGAATGACTCATGGAGGAATATTGGATGTACACTCCGACAGACCCTGAGGCCCCAGACAACTGGGGAACACTAATCACAGCATTTGCCTCCCAGTCAGCTCTGGATGTAAGGAAGAACCTGCAGAAAATTGAGGAATTTGAGGGCAAAAGTTTGTCAGAATTAACAGAGGTAGCTCAGAAAGTTTTTAACAATAGGGACTCCCAGGAGGATAGGCAGGCTAAGAAAATGGCCAAAGTGGTTGTGGCAGCCCTGGAAGAAGCCAGGCCAAAAAAGCCAGCCAGAAGAGTGGGCAACAGGGATGCAAAAAGAAAGCCACTGGCAAAGGACCAATGTGCCTACTGCGAAAAGTTTGGACACTATGTAAAAGATTGCCCAAACAAGCCACCCCGACCACAGGCTCTCTCTCTCCATGCTCAAGAGAGTACCCACCACCACCATCCACTCCGACCCTTCAGCTGCAAACAGACTGATGGGGCCGGGGCTCTAGCAGTACCACCCTAGAGCCCAGTGTGAAGCTTACTGTGAGGGGTGAACCTGTTCATTTTCTGGTAGAAACGGGGGCTGCGAACTCGGTCCTACAAAGGGATAGCAGTCCCCTGCAACAAAAACGAACCCTGGTTCAGGGGGCAACTGGGACCCAGTTGGTCCCATGGACTACCAAAAGAACGGTCAACTTGGGAAAGGGGAAAGTTACCCATTCATTCTTAGCAATGCCAGATTGCCCGTACCCACTCTTGGGACGAGACCTCCTATACAAGCTTAAAGCCAACATAGGCTTTCAAGAAACCACCGCCGTGATAAAATTAAACCAACCGGAAACACAAGCAAAAATTCTCATTACTGTTCTTTTAAGTGAAGACTACGTGCTGATGGAGGGTAAGTTCCCCCTAGACTCTTCAAACACCATTTTGCTAGCTCAGTTGCAGACTGAGTTTCCCCACGTCTGGGCTGAATCAAACTCCCCTGGGCGGGCATCTCATCAGCTGCTGGTCATTGTTCAGCTCAAGAGCCAGGCAACGCCCATTAGGGTAAGGCAGTACCCTATACCCCAGAAAGCCTGGAGGGGCATTGCAGTCCACAAACAGCACCTATGGCAGGCGGGAATCTTAGTGCCATGCCACTCGCCCTGGAACACCCTGTTGCTTCCAGTCCAAAAAGCCAGCACGGGGGATTACTGACTAGTGTAGTACTTAAGGGAAGTCAATAGGCGAGTGGAGGATATCCACCCCACGGTCCCTAACCTGTACACTCTCCTGGGTGGACTCTCCCCAGAAAGGCAGTATACACCATCCTGGATCTTAAGGACACTTTCTTCAGCATTCCCCTGGCTAAGCAGAGCCAGCCTTTGTTTGCCTTTAAATGGATAGATCATGAGAAAGGGGAAAATGGCCAGTTGACCTGGACACGGCTCCCACAAGGATTTAAAAACTCTCCCACGCTGTTCGATGGGGCTCTTCGACAGGACCTCTGAGCCTTCTGGCAACAACACCCTGAAGTGACTCTGCTATGGTATGTAGATGACCTGCTAATTGCAGCTACATCAGAAGGTGAGTGCCTGCATGCCACCAGGGACCTACTTAAGGAATTTCAGACTCTGGGGTACCGAGTGTCAGCAATGAAAGCTCAGCTCTGTGTAACTATAGCCACTTACCTTGGATACAACCTCAAAGGAGGTAAGAGATCTCTAACTGTCCAGCACATTCAGGCTATAACAAGCATCCCGGTCCCAGGAAACAAAAGGCAGGTTCGGGAATTCTTGGGAATGGTGGGATATTGCCGACTAAGTATCCCTAAGTTTGCAGAACTCACGAAGTCCCTATATGAAATCATCAAGGGGCCGGAGGCTAATTTCCAATGGATCCCAGAGGGCGAAAAGACTTCCAAGCCATTAAAAATACTCTGTTATTGGCCCCGGCCCTGGCCCTGCCAGATACTGAAAAACCTTTCCACCTTTATGTGGACAAGAGGCGTGGCGTCGCCCGGGGAGTCCTAACCCAAAAGTTTAGCCCATGGAATAGGCCAGTCACCTACTTATCAAAAAAATTGGACCCAGTGGCTTCGGGCTGGCCACCTTGCTTGTGAGTCATAGCAGCCATTGCTATGTTGGTAAAGGACTCAGACAAATTAACATTGGGGCAAAATCTAACTATTATGGCCACTCATGCGGTGGAGTCCTTACTCCGAGGGGCCCCCGACAAATGGATATCAAATGCCTGAATAATTCATTATCAAGCACTGCTCCTAGATCAGCTGCGTATCAAGTTTCAGCACACCACCAGTTTAAACCCTGCAACCCTGTTGCTGGAAGAAAACGCTACAGGACCACCCCACTGCTGTTTTGAAGTCACTGAGTCTCTCCAGAAGTTGCGATGGGATTTAGCAGACATCCCAAGAACAAGTTCTGATCTAACCCTTTTCTCAGATGGTAGCAGCTTCATGCAGGATGGCGTCAGGTATGCAGGGGTGGTGGTGGTCACTCTGCAGGGAACTCCCTCCCTCTCTCCAGGGACATCAGCCCAGAAAGTGGAACTAATCACGCTGATGGAAGCCCTAAAAATGGGCGTGGGGAAAACTATAAACATCTACACTGACAGCAGGTATGCCTTTGCTACTGCATATGTCCACAGGGCAATCTACAGGAAAGGGGGCTGCTCACAGCGGAGGGGAAAGCTATTAAAAATAAGGCAGAAATCCTAGACTTACTGGTGGCAATCTGGGCCCCTATAGGGGTGGCCATTATTCACTGCCCAGGCCACCAAAAAGGGAACTCAAAGGAAGCAATAGGAAACAGAAAGGTAGACTAGGCGGCCAAAGACGCTGCTTACCGCAGAACCACTTGCTTGCTAACATTGCCCCCTCGGGTGCTGAGTGAGTCACCAAAATATACAGATGAAGACCTCCTGACCACACAAAAACTGGGTGGAACCAAAAACCCCGGGGGATGGCTGCAACTCCAGGATGGCAGAATCTTCCTCCCACAAGCCTTGGGACAGCAACTTCTGCACCAGCTCCACAAGGGAACTTCATTTAGGAAAAATAAAACTAACTGAACTCAAACGGAAGGAGTTCTTCCTTCTCTGCCTAGATCAGCTGGTGCAGGAGCTTACTCAAGGCTGCATGCCCTGTCAACAAACCAACAGAGCTAAGGTCAGTGTATCTACCCAAGGAGTCTGAGACAGAGGATGAAATAGATTTTACAGAGGTAAAGCCTGGGCAATATGGATATAAATACCTGTTGGTATTGATAGACACTTTTTCGGGATGGGTAGAGGCGTTTCCCACCAAAACCGAAACTGCCTCGGTTACTGTTAAAAAGCTTTTAAACGACTTCATCCCGAGATATGGTCTGCCCATCTCAATAGGCTCAGACAATGGCCCAGCATTTATCTCAAAACTCATTGAGAGTATTGCAAAAACTCTGGGAATAAATTAGAATTTACACTGTGCATATCATCCCCAAAATTCAGGTCAGGTAGAGAGAATGAATCAGACACTCAAGGAGACCTTAACTAAATTAACCCTGGAGACCGGTGAGGGATGGGTGACACTCCTTCCCTATGCCCTCCTAAGGGCCAGAGGTACCCCCTATATTAAGGGACTAACCCCCTTTGAAATCCTCTTTGGACAGCCCCCGCTCGTGCTTCCAAAAGGAGGATTAGAAAATATGTCAGAACTTTCTAATCATAATCTGCTTCAGTCACTGCAGTCACTCCAAAAAGTTCAGCAGGCTGTGGCTAAAACCATGCAAGCAGCTCTCCAAAAACCAGCCCCAGAAATCCCTGACCCATTCCAGCCTTGTGACCAGGTCTGGATAAAACGACACAAGACCGAGGCTCTCACCCCCAGGTGGAAGGGCCCCCACGTGGTCATCCTGACAACACCGACTGCTGTTAAAGTCAGTGGTATCTGCCCTTGGATTCATCACTCACAAGTATAGGCAGCCACGGGCTCACACCTAGAGAAATGGAAGGTCGTCAAGCCCGCCACCGGAGAGGACCCCCTAAAGATAAGACTTTTGCATGTTTCGGACTCTTAACCTTAATCTCCCTCTATATCCCTGGGAGCATTGCATACCAGCCTCATTCCTGGTATCACTATGCCCCGGGCAATTACACTTGGGACTTAATAGACACCGTCACCCGGGCCGTAGTCGCCTCCTATCATGGGAGCGACCAACTGGTTTTTAATTTTGATCTGTGTAAGCTATGGCCAAGCTTGTTAGCATGAGAGTCAACATTTTGTAAGAATAACGGCAAGGGGAAAGACGTATGTCTTCCCCACAACTGCAGGGACCTAAAACCTGAGGAGCTCCTCGCAAATGTTGAGTTTTATGCCTGCCCGGATGCCAGCCCCTACCATTGTCATAAACCCCAACAATTCCACTGCATTGCATGGGGATGTGAAACCATTGCTCCCTGGAAAAGCAGTGACCCCTACATAAACCTCCGGAGACTATCGTCCCTATCCCCATGTAGTCAATTAAAAACTTGTAACCCACTAAGACTAACTGTAACCCACTGGGACACTTTTAGCATTCAGAAGGTATAGGAAGCGGGTAAAATGTGGGGGCTCAGAATGTATGTCATAGGATGTGACCCAGGAATGCTATTCACCATACAAAGGAAACGTACCCCCCACACTCTCAACCCGGTAGGACCTATCTGCAACATCATTCTACATGTACCTGAACCTCCTAATCCTGTCATAAGGAAACTAGGTCCCAAATTAACCACTCCCTCCACTGGGAGCATCTCTGTGCCATCTCCCTCCACTGGGAACACCCCTGTGCCATCTCCACCACCTAGCAATCAGTTTCTTCCTATGCTATCAGCAGTTTACTGGCTCATTAATGCAACTTGCCCTGATCTGGCCAAGGACTGCTGGCTACGCCTGTATCCCCATCCCCCATATTACGTGGAAATTGGGGCTGTCTCCCCTATAGGAGACATGGAGAAAAGTATACAGATCCTCAATCTAACTACAGTTCAATCTCAAGGATGGTGCCCTTGGGGTACCCACCCAACTTTAACCTTGGGGAACCTCCAGGGGCAGGGAATTTGCCTATATTCCCCACAGTTTCCATAGACAAATTCTCCCCTTCAGGCATCCTGCAACATCACCTACTGAATTAATGCTGCAGACCTCCCAAACTCTGAAAGTCCCCAATTGGCTGTAGCTCCCCCCACCTCTTGGTTTGCCTGCATGCGGGACATCACCCCATGTGTCGCCCTGCAGCACCTTCAGGCCACCCCGGAACTCTGCGTCCTGGTACATATTTTACCCCAAGTATATATATATATCAAGGAACAGAGGGAAGGGAACATCTCCAGCTCCCAGGTTTTCCGCGAGCTAAATGCACCGTCCTCATACTAGTGCCTCTTCTTGTAAGGCTGAGTGTGGCAGGGTTTACAGCCCTAGGTATAGCCTCCTTGGTCGTGAGGGACCAAAATCTCAAACAACTAAGCACACAAGTCAATGCAGCCCTAAGCTTACTAGAATCTAGCATCTCCCGATTAGAAGAGCAGGTAAACTCCCTGGCTGAGGTAGTGCTCCAAAATAGGAGAGGCTTTGACCTCCTCTTCATCAAACAAGGAGGCCTCTGCATGGTTTTAGGGGAAGCCTGTTGCTTCTACACCAATAAGTCTGGGATAATATGGAAAACTCTCGCCCAAGTGAGGGAATACATCAGGCAGCAAGAGTTACAAAATCAGGTCTCAGGAAACTGGTATCCCTCCCTCTTCTCTTGGTCCCCCTGGCTAACCATTCTAATTTCAGCAATTGCTGGCCCCCTCCTCTTACTCTTAATAGGCATCATTAGAAGTTTGCTTAACTATATCAAAAATAGCATCATGCCTATTAAAATGATGGTCCTCAAATCTCACTATAAGCCGGGCTCGGTGGCTCAGCCTGTAATCCTGCACCTTGGGAGGCTGAGGTGAGTGGATTGCCTGAGCCCACGGGTTCGAGACCCGCCTGGGCAACTTGGCGAGACCTCACCTCTACAATAAATCAAAAAATTAGCCGGGTGTGGTGCACGCCTGTAATTCCAGCTACTTGGAAGGCTGAGGCGGAAGGATCGCCAGAACCCAGCAGGTCGAGGCTGCGGTGGCTGGCAGCGGCCACTGCACTCCAGTCTGGGTGACAGAGTGAGACTCTAACTCAAAAAAAAAAAAATCTCACTATAACTCCTTACATGAGGAGTCAGAGGGGGGAATGTGAAAGGGACAAACTGACCCAGACCCCAAGCCCCCCGAAGAGACTGGAGACTCTTCTGCTTATGTAGGCATAGCAAACTAAATCTGCTTCTGTAAATATGCTTGCTTATGCATTGCGGTTCAACTAGCTGGAAAGTCCTTGACAACTGTGATTAACTAGCTGAAAAATCCCTGGCAGCTTCTGCTACCAGGATATGGTTTTGGTCTATAAAAAACTCCTCTCAGCTGCAGTTCGGGGCCCTTGCTTTGGAACTTGTGTGTCCAGCAAGTGGTTGCCGGCTGGCCGAACCTTGACTAATAAACCTCTCCTTTGTTACTTATAGTTTTGTGTCGGTGTCTGTAATTTAAGCCCTTGGACCCTACTTCACTTGCATCAACCTTTGGAGGTTGTGTGAAGTCAGAATGACCTCCATTTCATTTAGGTTATCAAGTTTGTTTCCACACAGGTGTGCATAGTAATCTCTGGCAATCATTTGTATTTCTTTGGGGTCAGTTGTGACTTGATCTTTTACATTTCTGGTTGTGTTTATTTGGACTTTTTCTCTTTTTCTTGGTCATTCTGGCTAGGAGTCCCTCAATCTTGTTTATCCTTTCAGAGAAATAACTTTTCGTTTCATTGATTATTTTGTATTATATTTTTGTCTTCTATGTCCTGTATCTGAGCTTTTACTTTGATGATCTGGATTCTTCTGCTGAAGTTGGAGTTTGGCAGTCTTGCCTTTCCAGCTCCCATACGTGTTTGTTAGGCTGTTAACTTGTTGTCTTTCTATTTTCTTGATGTGTGTCCATAAAGATATATGAACTCTCAGTACTGCTTTCATGGCATCCCAGAACATATTGCTAAAACAACAGAAATTGGAAGCATTTCCTCTGAAAACTGGAAAAAGACAAGACTGCCCACTCTCACCCCTCCTGTTCAACATAGTGCTGGAAGTCCTAGCTAGAGCCATCAGACAAGAGAAGCAAATCAGGGCTATCCAAATAGGAAAAGAAGAAGTTAAGTTATTCATCTTTGCTGATAATATGATTCTATATTTTGAAAATCCAAGCAAATTTGTCAAAAACCTCCTTTCACCAATAAAGGACTTTGGCAAAGTCTCAGTGCAAAAGACAGTCACATTCCTATACACAAACAACAGATAGGTAGAGAATCAAATAAAAAGCACAATCCCATTCACAATAGCCACAAAAAAAGAGAAATACCTCTGCATCTTCTTAACCAGAGAAATGAAAGACCTTTACAGTGAAAACTGCAAAATACTGCTTAAAGAAGTCAAAGATGTCACAAACAAGTGAAAAAAGATTCATACCTATGGATTGGAAGAATCAACATTGATAAGAGGTCCATCTTTCCCAAGGCAATCTACAAGTTTAATGCTATACCCATTAAATTACCAACATCATTCTTCTCAGAGCTGGAAACAAGAATATAGAAATTAATATGGAAATATATATCCACAAATAGCCAAAACAATTCTTAGCAAAAGAAACAAAGTGAGAGGTATCACACTTCCAGACTTTGACCGTTATTGTAAGACTACAATAATCAAAACAACCTGGAGTCGGTACAAGAACAGGCATATAGACCAATGGAACAGGATAGAGGTTCCAGAAGCAAAACTTCAATTTCTCAACCAAATCATCTTCGACAGAGCCTCCAATAATAACCACTGGGGAGAGGAATACCTATTCAGTAAATCATGCTGGGAAAGCTGACTGACCACTTACAAAAGAATGAAACAACACCCCTACCTATCACCATACACAAAAATTAACTCCAAATGAATCAAAGTCCTAAACATAAAGCCTCAAACATTAAGAATCTTAGAAAACACAGGAGACACAGGCCACCAGTTCCTCATCAAAGCGCCAAAAGCCCATGCCATAAGAGATAAGATTGATAAGTGGGACCTCATCAAACTGAAAAACTTCTGTACAGCAAAAGAAATCATCAAGAGAGCAGCGAGACAGTCACAGAATGGGAAAAAAATATTTGCCAACTGCACATCTGACATAGGCCTAACATCAGGGTCTACAAGGAACTCAAACGTGCCAAAAGGAAAAAAAAACAAAACAAACAAACACAGTGGGCCCATTAAAAAGACATGAATAGATACTTTTGAAAACAAGACATATGAACAGCCAACAGACCCATGAAAAAATGCTCAGCCTCACTAATCATCAGAAAAATGCAAATCAAAACCACACTGACATACCGCCTAACTACAGTAAGAATGGCCATTATTAATAAAACAATAAACAACAGATGCTAGCAAGGATACAGAGTAAAGGGAATGTTACTACACTATTGATGGAAATGCAAGCTAGTTCAGCTTCAATAGAAAACAGTATGGTGATTCCTAAAAGAGCTAGAAATTGACCTTCCATACAAGCCAGCAATCTCCCTTCTGGGAATATACCTGGAGGACCTTAAATCACTTTACAAAAAAAGACACCTGCATATGCATGATCATTGCAGCACTATTCACAATAGGAAAAACATGGAACCAACGGTGCCCTTTGAAATTGGACTGGATATAAAATATATGGGTACATATACATGAAGGATATTATGCAGCCATAAAGAAGAACAAAATTATGGACTTTACAGCAACTTGAATGGATTTAGAGTCTGTCACAATCAGTGATCTATCACAGAAATGAAGAACTGATTACCACATGTCCTCACTCATAAGCAGACCCTGAACATTTACCATAATATAATAAGAAAGGGATCGACACTAGTGGGACACTGCCAGGGGAGTGAGGGGAGAAGCACATAACATGAATGTGGGTACATGATCTCAAACCAGGTGAAGTGGGGACCAACGGGAGGCCTAAACTTTACCTATATGATGACCACTTGTATACCTAAATCTGAAGTGTACCCCACATCTTTAAAATAAAAATAAAAACAATGTGAAAGTCTTTGTTAAGTCAGGAGAAATAACAAAGCTATAATTGTTTTTATTATAATATCAGATGGATGTATCAGTGATTAAGTGCTGTACAAGATGCTATTTCAAAACTTCATGACTTAAACTACTAAGCGTTTATCTTTTAAGTCTGTTGGCTTTATAGACAGTTCTGCTGAGAAGAATCAGATTCAGCTAGTCTTGACTGGGCTTGCACATGATTTTTGGGTCGCTGACAGGGCAGGTTTGAACAAACTGGGCAACTTGTCTCTGTTCCATGTGTTCTTCCAACTTCCAGAAGATTAGTCTGACTTTATTCTTATTCTGGAGGAAGGAAACATAGACGAGAAAGAAAGACTGAGTAGAGGAAGGTAATATTTCTTAAAAGCTAGTCTCAGAACCACACTACCGCTTTTGACACATTGTTTTAGGCAATGCAATTCACATTGCTATCCCAGATTTAAAAGAATATGTAAGAATGTCAACTCTTGAAAGAAGGAACTACAAAAATCAAATTTCAGTTGGTGAAGAAACTATAAGGAATAGTGAATTGGTAGACTGACATGACTCAACACCAGTCAACCAAAATGGGGTTTTAACATTAAGGAAATACTTACTGCTGTAATATAATTCTTTTTTTTTCCCATTATTCAATATTTTTTATTGTGATATTGTGGGGTTCAGTTAAGGGTTAGGTACACAAATGTGCCTCGTTCAGGCACCCTTGTTGATAAGAAGTGCCCCCCATCCCCAGACAGGTATTTACTACCATTAATCCCTTCCCCTATCCCCCCCTCCCCCATAGTTTCCACCACTGTCAGTCATTTTCTTGTGGTAATATGTTGGGTGATCAAGGTCTACTATATTAGTGAGAACATGTGGTACTCAGTTTTTTGTTTCTGTGAGAGTTCATTCAGTATTATAGACTCTAGTTCCATCCAGGTTGCTGCGAAATTCATGATTTTGTTCTTTTTTATGGCTGCCTAGTGTTCCATTGTGTATATGTACCACATTTTTTAATCCAGTCCTCTTTTGATGGACAGCAAGGTTGCTTCCAGGTTCTTGCTATTGTGAACAATGCTGCGATAAACATACGAGTGCAGGTATCTTTTTTATAAAGTGATTTGAGTTCTTCAGGGTA
>CAUYQG010022255.1:0-10599 GCA_963574415.1 Tarsius wallacei
GAACTAGAGTCCATAATACTGAGTGACCTCTCACAAAAACAAAAAACTAAGTATCACATATTCTCACTCATATAGTAGACCTTGATCATCCAACGTATTACCACAAGAAAATGACTGACTGTGGTGGGAAACTGGGGGGGGGGGGGAGGGTGAGGGGGATGGGATTAATGGTGGTGGGTATCTATCTGGGGATGGGGAGACACCTCTTATCAACAAGGGTACCTGAACGAAATATTTTTGTATGCCTAACTCCTAACTGTACCCCACAATAACATAAAAAAAAAAAAAAAAGATAAAAGCTATAATGAATGGAATTAGAAACAGAATTAATAATTTTAAAAACTGCTTCTTTAAATGATCAAACAAACCACTTGTTGAGTCTGAGGAGAACAAAAGAGAAAGAATATACAAGATTAGGAATAAGAAAGGAGAAGGAAATGTATACTGGAAAAATTAAGCGTCCTAAGAGGTATTATGTGCAATTTCTTTATAACAAATTTGAAAAACTGGAGAAAATGTTCCATTTCTCAGAAAAACATAAATAATTAAAAATAAACAAAGAAGAAATAGAAAACTACTAATGACAAGAATGGAAAAGTGATACAGATCTATTACAACAAACAAACAAACAATCCCAGAAACAGATGAATTCATAGCAATTATATAATCTTTAAAGAATGAATAATTCCATTGCTTTTCAAATGATTCCAGACCATGTAAAAAGTTAGAAATCTCTCCAAATGATTTTATAAAGTCATTATGACTTTAATACTGAAACTTGATAAAGATAAGGAACAAATATAAACAAATCTCACTTATGAATATAGATGTAAAAATTATCAAGTATTAGCAAAAATAATCTGGCAATGAATTAAAGAGGAATACATTTTGATCAAGTACTTTAATTTTAGAAACATATGGTAGATGAATAATGAGAAATCTAGCAACATATTTTATTATATCAGCAAATTATTTGATTATTGCAATAGATTATTGAATGGTATTTGATAAAAGTTAACATCCGTTTCCAAATAAGCCACAACTAAAATAAGAACAGAAGGGAATTCTTTGGAGTGGCTTATTTTAGCTGACGATCATTATTTGTCCTATTTTTTTCAAAAATTAAGTTTTCTTCCTGCAATAGGCTGAATATTTATGTCCCCAGAACCAAATTCATATGTTAAAATCCTAACTCTCTTGCTCAGCTTAATGACTCATGTCTGTAATCCCAGCACTTTGCGAGGCTGAGGCAGGAGGATCACTTGGCACAGGAGTTTGAGACCAACTTGGTTAAAATAGCAAGACCTAGTCTTCACAAAAATAAAAAATTAGCCAGGAGTGGTGGTGTGTCCGTAGTCCCAGCTACTTGGAAAGCTGAGGTGAAAGGATTGCCTGATCCCAGAAAGCAGAAGCTGTAGTGAGCTCTGAGTGTGCCTCCAGCCTGAGCAGCAGAGTAAGAACTGGACTCAAAGAAAAAAAAAAACCCCAACTCCAAAGGTGATGGTATTAGGAGTTTTGGCCTTTGGGAGATGATTAAGTCAAGAAGACAGAGATCTAATTAATGAGATAAATGCCCTTATAAAAGAAACCCAAGACTGAGCCCTCATCTTTTCCACCATGTGAAGACACAGCAAAGATATTGTCATCTGTGAACCTGGAAGCCTGTCTTCACCACACAGAGTCTGCCAGCTCCTAGATCTTGGACTTTCCAGCCTCCAGAACTGTAAGAAATAGATTTCTGCTGTTTACAAGACACTCAGTTTATGATATTTTGTTATATTAGCCTGAATGGACTAAAACACTCTCTCTATGTTAAAGTGTAAGTGTTCTGAACTTGCTAACCAGCTGACTGCAAATAGCTAGGCCACTAATCACATAAATTTCTAAAGTATTAGTTAGCCACACAAGTTCTCCATTTTAAAGTTAACCACCAAACTCCTGTGTTACAAAATGCTTCTGATATTCTCTTAGTATTTGTGATATGAGATATTATAAGACCTCAGTTTGGCAGTAGAAAACTGTGCATTTCTAGACCGAGGGTCAGGGCATGCATGCAGCATTGCCTGATGACTGATTCTTTCCTGCAGTCCTCTGTCTTTGCACACTAATTACCAGCATGGCTGGTTATTTCTAGTTCCGTTAGACAATTTAATAATATATAGCCCATGACATTATCCTAAAGTCAAATCATAAAAACTATTTTTCTAAAATGGAAAACCAACTTGGGATGTTCATGATCACCATTGTGATATACCACTAAGTAGGAGCTATTAGGGATGTAGTGAGATGGTAAAATACAATAATTTATATAAATATTGGAAAAGAAGAGAAAACAATACCTTTTTGTTGATATGATTTTATACCTAGAAAACCAAGACACAAGTAAATAAAGGCACATGAGAACTAATGAGAACATTTGGTTAGGTGACTGATACAAGATTCATATATAAGAACAAGTCATTTAAAAATGACTTTATAATAAGCACTAAGCAAATTGGAAAAAATAGCATTTACATCAATAACAAAAACCATAACATACTTAGAAATGAGTTTTAAAAGAAGAGCACAGAAACTATATGAAAAATTTATAAAATATTGTTGTATGCATAAAACAAGATCTGAACAAATGCTAAGATTTTTTAAAAAGAAAAGACAATAAAATGTCAGTTTTCCCCAAATTAATATAAATTTTATGAAATTGAGATTAGAATACTAATAGGGCATTTAAAAAAAATCTCTTTTGGACTGGGTAAAATTCTCTTGAAGTTTATGAGTAAGAGTAGATGCTTAATAATAGCCAAGAAGAACTTGAAAACATAAACTAGAAAAGGAGAAATTTTATCAGATATTATAACATAGTATAAAGCCATTCAGATCAACTCAATATGGCAGTGTCCTAGGAATAGATAAATGAATCAAAATAGAAAATACAGAAATAGATCTTCACATATGAGAGAATTTAAGATGCAAGAAACTGGTATTTTAATATGCTGGGAAAAGTTAGAATTATTTAATAAATACTAAAAGTAGAAAATAGTCTATAATAAAGTAAAATTTGATCCTCATACCCTATACAAATATAATTTCAAGATTGTTTAATGATATAAATAAAGAAAAGATATCATAGTGAAAAAGAACTGTAGAAAAAAATTTAGACTCTAGGTAGAAAATGCCTCAAGCAAGACTGAACACCCAGAAATTGTATCCTATATGTGTGCATGTGTATATTTTCCCAAATGGCAACAATCATATGGAAGATGGTTGAACTCACTACTCATCAAGAAACGCAAATGAAAGTAACACTGAGCTATCTCTTAATATCTATCATACAGAAAAAAATGTAAAGTCAGTAACAGCTATTGCTGACAGGGATCCAGAAAAAAAAAGTAGTTTTATATGTTGTGTGTTTCCAATAAACAAGGGTATTCTCCTACATAACCACAATACCAAAATCCAATTCATGAAAATAACATCGATCTATTACTACTATTCTACCCACAGACTTCAAGTTTCATAAATTGTCCCAATAATATCCTTAATAACAAAAGGTTCCAGTGCATATCTCTTTAGTCTAGAACAGTTTCTTAGTATTTCCGTGACTTTCATGTGCTTGGTACTTTTGAAGATCACTGGCTAGTTTTTTTTTTTTGTAGGATGTTGTTGCATTTAGATTTGTCAAATGTTTCTTCACAGATTCAGATTATGCATCTTGCGCAGGAATACTACAGAAGTGGGGCTGTGTTCTTCTTTTTGTGTCTTCCATGTGATACATGCACATTTGTTCCGTTACTAATGATGTAAACTTTGATTAATGTGGTGTCTGCTAGCCTTCTCCACTGTGAATGATTCTTTCTCCTGTTCTATTTGGTAACTATTTTGTGGGAGGTATTTTGAAACTATGTAAATAGTCCATTTTTTACCAAATTTTAATTAACCTATTTTTTGTTTATATCAATATGAGCTCATGTTGCCTATTTTATTCAATGAGTTATAATTTGTCTCTATTATTATTCATTTTTATGGTCAAAATGTGCCCAACTGGTCAGTGGAAGCCCTCTAGATAGCATATGTGCTCTTTTAACATGTCCCATCATTCTTTGAGTGTTTCTTGCTTTCAGCACAACACAACCTAGGGTCATCATTGCATTTACCTTTTCCCAGTCTTGAGTCAGCTGTTTCTCAAAGAAATCTTGGTTCCTTTTACAGAGAATGGTATTATCTGGGTGTTAGGTATGCCCATTGATTTTGGGGTGACATTGCTTCCAATCCCATTTTAGTGAACAGTGTTAGGAAATATTTTATCTCTCTCTGACCCTCATGCTCTAACACGTCTATTAATTTCTGCATTTACAAATTGAAAGCCATGATTTTGTACCAATATTATCTCCAATTCAACATCACAGGTATAATCTAGATTTTTTCCTTTTCATCATTTGAATTTAATTATTTATATTTTATTTACATTTATTTATTTTTCAAATTTTGAATTATATGTTTTTTATTTTACTTTTTGTTTCAATAAATGTTACTGTCTTCAATCAGAGAGCTTGAAACAAAAATTTAAAATTTGCTGGGTGTAGTGGTTCATGTCTGTAAGCCTAGCACTTTGGGAAACTGAAGCGGGAGGATTGCTTGAGCCCAGGAGTTTGAGACCAGCCTAGCCAATAAAGTGAGACCTCTTCTCTACAAAAAAGAAGAAGAAAAAAGAAAGCCAGCATAATGGCATGTGTCTCTAGTCCCAGCTACTTGAGACACTGAGGCGGAAGGATCACCTGAACCCAGAAGGGCGAAGCTGCAGTGAGCTGTGATTGTGCCACTGCACTCTAGCCTGGGCAACAGAGTGAGACCCTCAACTCAAAAATTAAAATAAATTAAGTTAAATTAAATGTTAAACACTTATTCAAAGTATACATACCTATAGAATGTAGAAGATATTTAAACAGAAAAACATTCAACTTTTTTGTAAGTTTGTGGAATTTGTGAATCTGAAGTAATTAAAGCTTAAAATTGCACAAAGACTTTTGGGACACCCTTTATTTGCCTATTTGACTAATCCTCCATCTGTAACTACTTTCTCACTCTTGCCAGCAAGACCCCCACTGTATGGATGCCCCCTAGCTGTAGCCCTGCTTCTTGAGGATGCTTTCCTTACTGTAAAAAACAGCTGCTGCATGCCAAGGGTGACATTACTTTGAAGCAAAACTGTTTTGATGATGTTTGACCCTGAGATGTTCTGAAACAAGGTCTTTTTTTTTTTTTTTTCAAGTAGGAGTCTCACTCTGTGGCCCAGGCTGGAGTGCATGGCACACTCATGGCCATCACATCCTTGACCTGCTGGGCTCAGGTGATCCTTCCACCTCAGTCTTTCAATAGCTAGAACTACAGGCGCGCGCCACCATGCCCAGCTAATTTTTAAATATTTATTGTAGAGACGAGGTCTCACCAAGTTGCCCAGGCTAGTCTCGAACCCCTGGGCTCAGGTAATCCTCTCGCCTTGGCCTCCCAAAGTGCTGGAATTACATGCGTGAACCACTGCGCCTGGCCTGTACCAAGGTCTTTAAACAATGCCTGTAGCATAGATAACTTTTCATAAAGAAACAACATCTAGCTGGGCTGAGTGGCTCAGCCTGTAATCCCGCACTTTGGGAGGCTGAGGTGAGTGGGTTGCCTGACCCCACAGGTTCGAGACCCGCCTGGGCAACTTGGTGAGACCTCATCTCTACAATAAATTTAAAAAATTAGCCGGGCGTGGTAGCTCGCACCTGTATTTCTAGCTACTTGGAAGGCTGAGCGGAAGGATCGCCGGAGCCCAGCAGGTCGAGGCTGCGGTGGCCAGGAGCCGCCACTGCACTTTTCAGTCTGGGTGACAGAGTGAGACTCCAACTCAAAAAAAACAAAAAACAAAAAACAACATCTGAATCCACAGATTGGTGCCTGCGAGGGACTAGGGGAAGAAGGGAATTGAGAATGACTGCTCAAGAGTATGGGATTGTTGAAAATGATGAAAATTGTCTAAAGTTAGATATTGGTGATGGATATAGACCATTAAATATATGAAAAACCACTGAATGATGTACCTTAAAAGAGAGAGTTGTATGACATGTACATTATCTCAATAATACTGTTATTTTAAAAATAAAAAAAGAAACAATGCCTGTAGCATAAATAACCCCTTATCTGGTCTCCCCAGTGGCCATGAGCTTTGCAAGAAATTCCGAGGCATAACCGATTGCACATATTTTACAGTAAGTCCCCTGTATACAAACGAGTTCCATTCCGAGAGTACATTCATAAGTCCAATTTGTTCATAAGTCCAACAAATTTAGCCTAGGTACCCAACTATACTGTCATTGGTTTATAATACTTTTCACAAAAATAGCATAAAAAATAAACACAAAAAATAAAGAAAGCATTTTTAATCTTACAGTATAGTACCCTGAGTGTACATGACAATGTGCATCAGGCACAAGAACAAACTTACATGATTGGACACGCGAATGCACATTCACATCTATGAAAGTTCACAACTTGAAGGTTTATATGGAGGGGACTTACTGTACTCTAAACACTTGCTATATAAAGGATATTTTATGGAGGGTAGGTGTGGGAACTCTCTGTGTTGTAACTGCCTGAGATATCACTTCTATTTGTAAGTCTCTATTAAATGTTTCTTTCTGAGAAACTGAATTCACCACCTTTTCTCTTTGGTCTCTCAGTAACCTTGGCCTCTTAAGGATAGGTTTGCATATACTTGCTCAGTGCGGGATATTTGGCGAGCTAGCCAGGAGTTGAGAGACCAAGAAATGACTAAAAGGCAATAAAGCATCCATGAGAGAAGTCCCAGGATGGCCAGCCACTTCTATGTGACATGACGTGGCTCAGCTTTTAGATGCTTGTGGACCACGGTGTGAATACAGACACATCTTGAAAACACTGGAGGGTTTAGAGCACTGTTGAACTAAGAGCTGTAGGTTATTGTGTGGTAAGGAGGTGTGGTGAGCAGGTGACTGCTTCTATGGGTCATCCACTTGGTGCTGGAAGCCCACCTAGCAGCAGAAGCAAAAGTGAAACAGGGCTTGAGGAGGAATTACAATTAGAGGAAAGATTGTTGTTGTTTAAATAAAGAGATCTATAAGAAGTCAGCTTAATTAAAAGCTGATACTGAAGCTATAATTTTTTTTGTGGAAAACATAAAAAAGGCTACATTTTTTTCTTTTTTGAATCCTGTTTCTGGACTTAAAAAAAATTTTTTTTAAGTTGGCTGAAGCCTCCCCTGCCCCCTTCTTTTAAATGATATGTTTGGTCCCTCTGTTTGGCAACTTTCTTGTTGGCATGCTTTTTGGAAAGCTTAAAATCTTCCCAATTTGGCTCCTCTATGACTTGTTTTTCTATTTCCTTCCACTTCTCCTCCTCCCTTTTTTTTTTGCTGTCTTTGATACCACATGAATAAATCTGTCGATGCCTTCTAGTGGCCCTGAGATCCCTTGAGTAACACAGAAAAATTCTACAACTCCTTTTGGAGGGGAGTCTTCTGCCTTCCTTGTGGAGTTCCAACAGTCATGCGAAAATTTCTTTTGAGTCTAAAGCTCTGCTCTCTTTTGCGTGAATTTCCCTGATTTTATTGAGTTTTGGGTATATCATGGATTATTTTGTACTGTGAGAGAACATGACCTTTGGGTGTGCAGTTGGCTCACAAGTCACTGGTGAGGGCTGCAGTTTTTGGAGTGACTGACACTGTTTACAATGAGAGGTTATTCCTGCAGGAGGCTACTTTGTCTTGATGAGAAAAGTATGGTTTGGACACCTAAAACTTGTGGAAACACTTGCCACTGAGGGATAAAACTCTTAAGGGGATCGCAGAGTCAGCTGATTGGCACTGGATTGTCCACCAAACTTGGGGAAAAGTCTTTGCAGCAAGGTGTACTGTGGAAACATTGTACTGACTAGTTATGTGGCATTTCTCTCCTTTAGGAGACCCAGAATTCAGTGTAAACATGGGATCCTTGATTTTGGGGACCTAAATGTTCTGCCTTCCAGCTGTGCTTACTTTTCACATATATGTCTTAGACCCTGGAAACTGTAAGTGCTTTGTTGGCTCTATTTGTTGATTGGCTGTGCCCTGAGCTCAGTGGTTCAGTTGAAGAGTGGATATAAAATAAAAGGTATCTATATAAATAAATGTTATCTCCTTATCAAATCCTGTGGTAGATTCCTATAGTCTTGTGTTATCCTGGCATCCATTTTTAATCATCCTCTAACACCCAAACTCCTTTAAAAGCTTACATTCTTGCTCTTTGTTTGAGATGTAAATTTGCTACCCTGCTTTCTCTAAACTCAGTAAGGGCTTTGGCCATGTGGGATGGATGAACTTTAACCTGTTCTATTTACAAAGTTCAAATCCAGCTCTCCTTTTAAACTAATGACTTTTACTTGTCTCATGGTTAAGATGAAAGCTATAAAATCTCTCTTTAAAAAAAAGCTATAAGGCTAGGCGCAGTGGCTCAAGTCTGTAATCCCAGCCCTTTGGGAGGCTGAGGTGAGAGGATTGCCTGAGCCCAGGGGCTCAAGACCAGCCTGGGCAACTTGGTGAGGTCTCGTCTCTACAATAAATCAAAAAATAAGCTGAGTGTGGTAGCGCGTGCCAGTGGTTCCACTCAGGCGGAAGAATTGCCTGAGCCCAGCAGGTCGAGGTTGCGGTGGCTGTGAGCGTGCCACTGCACTACAGCCTGGGTGACAGAGTGAGACTCTGACTCCAAAAAAAAAAAAAAAAAAGAAAGCTATAAGATCTTTTTTTGTCTGTATTTTTATGTATACCTGTGTACATATCCATTAGCATATTGTCTACTTGGTACCAAACTGACTTATAAACAAATTAATGTTCATAAGTTGATAAGTCCAAGTATTTTTCAAGTTCACATGACTTTAGTAATCTTTGGTAAATATAACTAGTTTTAAAATTGTTAAAACAGAATAGAAATGTCTCCAGAATTGTAAATATTAATTATACCTCACAGATTTTCACCTGGATCTACTGGTCAGACAGGTTTAGGCTACCTCTTCTGATGTTTTAAAACACTGGTTTCTGTGATATTTTTGTTGTTTGACTTGTCTGTGAGCTTATGTCTTAGAGCACTTAAATTCTGGGCTCTAAACAAATGGCCCTGGTGAAGTCTGGAGACATAACTGGAGTTCTCTTTGGCCCAGCTCTGCCTCTGGCTATGCTGGGAAGGGTCAAACATTATCTTTACAGCTCTGTTTTCTTTCCTGAGCTCTACATTTGGTATGCAAATTCAGGACCCAGATGCGTTCTGCCTTTTACAGCTATCCTTGTGTGTTATATGGGTATGTGGGACCCAGGATGACCGGGAAAGAATTAGTGTTGGTACTTGTGTTGCAGTTCCAAATATCTTTTTAGTAATTTAAGATCTTATAGTCATGTTATATTAAATTAAGTAACAGATAATCATAAAAATGCATCTTATTTTATATGATACAGAAAAGCTAAGTAAGTTTAAATATGTTAATAAACAAAAAATTGAGGCTACATCTTTCTAAAAAATTATGAAATGGTTTTCATTAACAAATACTGATATAAGTTTAAAATTACTCCCTAGGTTTCTCACTGAAAATTAGAGTTACTAAGAGTTAACATTGTAGACAAGATATGTAATTAAAACGACTAGCTTTAAGAGAAACACAGAGTGAATAGATATAGAGTGAATAAAGATGTGGTTTTGATGAAGGTTATTTTAAAAAATGAAGATGTGGTTTTTGTTAAAGAAAAAGTAATTTTATCTAGTTTAGAGGTTATTTAAAGGTTTTTAAAAATAAAGGAAACATTGTATAGATAAAACTCCATGGATCCAAAAAGTTGGGGAAAGAAAAATCAGAATTATAAGAAGTTATAAAAAGTTTATGGAAATCTTATCTTGTGTGGTCAAAGTCTATTGAAATTAGATGGATTCATTTAAAAGATCTTATTAACATTAGATTTAGTATTGAAACTACACAAATATAAAAGTAAAATTTGATTTTCTGCTCTTAAAAATAATTTCATGTAGTATTTATTTTATTTTATTTTTTAAATATGTGGAGTACAATTCAGGATTAGGTATACAAGTGATCATGGTACAGGTAAAGTTTGGGCCTCCCCTTGGTCCCCACTATGCCTGGTTTGAGCTCAGGTACCCTTATTGATGTTGTGTCATTCCCCGCCCCTATCACCCCAGCAGTATCCTGCTACTGCCAATCCTTTTCTTATAGTATTATGGTAAATGTTCAGGGTCCACTTACATGTTTTTTCATGTAGTAGTAATAAGAGATAGTAAAAGTGCCGGAGTCCTGCTCCCGCAAAGTCGAGGGGTTCCCAAAGGTGGAGATGGCGTTGGCATTTGGGGGGAAAAGAGAGAAAGGGGGGAAGAGAGAGGGAGAGAGAGAAACTGGACTCCCATCTAGTGCAGAAGCCTTTATTGAGTGTTCACAGTGGGCTTTTATACCCAAATTTTGCAGTCAGACTTACACGCCCTTCACGTGAACACAAAGCCAGGTGTGTGAGGGGCGTCCCCCACCCACCAGATATTCTTTCAGGTATGAGGAAGA
>CAUYQG010022256.1:0-41751 GCA_963574415.1 Tarsius wallacei
TAGTGTTTATTTCTAAAGACAACTCAAAAGAAACTTTTAGTGATCTTTCCCAGGCCCCAAAGGTTGCTTTCTGTGTTTAGTTAATTTATCATAAAAGTATCCAATTCGTATATTATGAATTTAGTGAAAGCCCACTCTATAAACATTAACTTAGAATTTTAACCATTGAATTAAGTAAAAACCTTAACGATTAATTTTCATCCTAAATCTGTGAAAACAGGGTTATAAATCACTTACATAACTCCTAGATAAGTGTTAAAACTTATAGTGAACTCATAATGAACTTACAATAAACTTGTGCTTCTAAAAAACCTTATGTCTAAGCACTAAACTACATAATTTCTAAATCAAATAAGAAGTGAATATACTTATATCATTTTCACTCAAGCAATATCTAGTAACTTATGACCAAGTGAAAGAAAGCATTCTTGATGCGCTTCAGAGTTTAACCATTGCATGTTAGAAAAGGCCAAACAGCATGGTGGGAAATAGAAAAATGAACAGTGACATCCTTGATGGCTGTGAGTACTTCGCATAGACATGCTATTTTCTTCTTCCACGACTGCACAGAATTCTTCAGCCGTATCAAACAGCAAAGGCGGAAGACAGAAGGGCCTCAGCTTCCCGGACTCGCCATGCAGCCCGGGGTCTTCGGCCCACCAGGACCCTGTCAATCAGGTGGGCCTCTAAGGCTGGCTCCCAACACTTTCCAATTCCCACTTTGCTTAGAATTTTTTTAAAGTTGTGGGAAATTCACAGTGATTGAAAAATTTTAAAAATATGATGAATGACATTGATTGATGGTTGAATGTTAAACAAACTTTTGCTTTCCTGGGGAAAAGCCCCACTAGTCAAGCTAGATCATCCTGTTATACTTGATTGGATTTCATTTCCTAAAATGTTGCTAAAGATTTTTGTGTCTATGTTATGAGGGATGTTAATCTGTAATTTTCTTTCTTGTTAGGTTTTGATATTAGGGTAATACTGGCCTCATAGAGTGAGATAGGAAAATGGCCTCTTCTGTACATTCTGAAAGAGTTTGTGTAACATTGGTGAAATATTATCCTTCCTCATTCAATGTAACTCACCAGGAAAACCGTTGGGACTTGTGTATTTCTTCCTGAAAGGTGTTTATGATCCCTTGTTATCCTTTTAACCTTCTGCAGATTTGTGCTCATACCTCTCTCTTTTTATTCCTAATACTGTGAATTTGAGTTTTCTCTTCTTTACTTCTTCTTCAATTGTGGTAGAAGTTTCTCCCATTTGATTAAACTTTTAAAATGTCTCTTTCAGCTTCATTAATTTTCTCTAATTCTGCTTTTATTCTTGCTATTCCTTCTTTTCTATTTATTTGGGATTTAGTTTGTTCTTTAATTCCTTTACTTTTAGGACGGAAAATTAAATCATTGCTTTTTTATGCTTATCTTTTAACTAAACATTTAAAGCTGCATCACTTCTTTAAGTAGGGCTTCAGGTGTATGTCACACATTTTTATTTGCTGTGTTGTTATTTTCATTCAGTCCAAAATATTTTGTGTGTGTCTTTATTATTTCTCCTTTAACTTTTGGTTATATAAAAGTGTGTCCTGCTCTCATTCTAAATATGAATTTTAATATTTGAAATATTTGCCTATTTCAATTTATTTTAGTACTTATTATAACATTTATTCAATATTTAAATACAAATTTGAAGAGTCTCTAGATATCATATTGTTATTGTTTCTACTTTAATTCTGTTGTGATCAGAGAAATGTATGGTTTTAATCTCAAAATTTATTAAGACATATTTGGCCCAGTCTTATATATATGCTCTTGTAGAGACAAGGTCTCGCTGTGTTGTCTAGGCTGGAACTCCTGGGCTCAAGCAATTTTCCCACCTTGTCCTCCCGCCTTGGCTGGGATTATAGGTGTAAACCACCACTCCTGGCCACACAGGTGCTCTTGAAAACATGTGTCCAGGTGTTGTTTGATTAAATGTTTTGCAAATACCAATTAAGTCAAGGTATGTCTTCTGTAATCTTATTTTATTTAACCTAACAGACTCGTGTTTTTTTTTTTTTTTTTGAGTTGGAGTCTCACTCTGTTGCCCAGGCTGGAGTGCAGGTGCACACTCATGGTCACCCCAGCATCATCCTGCTGGGCTCCAGCGAAACTTCCGCCTCAGCCTTCCAAGTAGCTGGAACTACAGGCGCGTGCTGCAGTGCCCAGCTAATTTTTTATTTATTGTAGAGACAAGGTCTCACCAAGTTGCCCCGGCTGGTATCGAACCCGTGGGTTCAGGCAATCCACTTGCCTCGAGCTTCCAAAGTGCTGGGATTATAGGCTGAGCCACCAAACCCAGCCCAGACTCTATTTTTAAAGCAAAGTTAGTTTTTCAGAAAAAATTGGGCAGAAGGTGCAGAGACGTCCGTATATCTTTTTTCCCTACTCATACACAGTTTTTTCCTATTATTAATATATTGGATTTGTGTGGCATATTTGTTACAACTGATGAACCAATATTAATACATTAACTAATGTCCATAGTATACATTAGAGTTAATGCTCTCTGTTGTACAATTCTATGGGGTTTGACAATTGCGTAATGTCATGTGTCAACCATTGTAGCACCATACAGAATAGTTTCACTGCCCCCAAAATCTCCTGTGCACCACTTAATCATCCCTATATTCCCCCAAACTCTTAGCAACCATGGATCTTTTTAGTGTCCCTATAGTTTTGCCCTTCCAAATGTCATGTTGTTGGGATCACACAATATTTAGCCTTTTCAGACCAGCTTCTTTCATTTAGTAGTATGCATTTAACGTTTCTCTATCTCTTTTCAGTTTGATAGCTTATTTCTTCTTATTGCCAAATAATATTTCATTGTACCATAATTTACTTATCCATTCACTTTTTTTTTTAGTTGGCATCTCACTCCATCACCCAGGCTGGAGTACAGTGGCACCCTCAGGGCCACCCCAGGGTTGACCTGCTGGACTCAGACGATCCTTCTGCCTCAGCCTTCTAAGTAGCCGGAACTACAGGTACGTGCTACCATGCCTGGCTAATTTTTTGATTTATTGTAGAGATGAGGTCTCGCCAAGTTGCCCAGGCTGTTCTCGAACCCATGAGTTCAGGCAGTTCCCTCACCTCGGCCTCCCAATATTCATTCGCTTTTTGAAGGATATCTTAGTTGCTTCTAATTTGGGGCAATTACAAATAAAATTGCTGCAAACATCTATGTGCAAGTTTTTGTGTGGACGTAGGTTTCAACTTATTTCCATCCATACTTAGGAGCACAATAGTGGAACTGTATGATAAGAATATACTTAGTTTTGTAAGAAACTGCCAAAATGTCTTCCAAAGTGGCTGCAGTAGTTTGCATCAACACCTGCAAAATATGAGATTTTCTGTTTCTCCACATCCTCACCAGCATTTGGTGTTGTCAGTATTTTGGATTTTAGCCATTTTAATTGGTGTGTAGTAGTATCTTATTGTTTTAATTTGCACTTTCCTAAGCATACGATGTTAAGCATCTATTTATATCTAGTTTGCCATCTACGTATTTTTTTGTGTTGCTGTCTGACTGTAGGCATTTCTTTAACATTTCCTTTATGGTAGGTATGCTGGTGGTAAACTCTTTAACCATTGCATGTATAAAAGGGTTGAGTCTGTGTGTGTGTGCCTTCATTTTTTAAAAGATAGTTTCACTGGGTATAGTGTTAGCACCTGTTTTTCCACATTCTGGCAGGTACACAGTGTATAGATTCATAGCATTTTCCTTTTGAATCTTCAATAATGTTATTCCATTGAGGGCTAGCTTGCATATTTTCAAGGAGAAGTGTACAGTATTCTTATCTTTGTTTCCCATTAGAACAATGAGTGTATTCCATTGGAACACATAATGTGTGTTTTTTCTTTGGGATACTGTTTGATTCTCTTCTAATTACCAGTTTAAACAATTTGATTATGGCATTCCTGGATGTAGTTTTCTTTGTTTCTTGTTTTTGTTTTCTGGAGCCCTAAATCCATAAGAAATTCATTTGGTTAGGGAATCTCACACACTCAGTCAGCAATCTCAATCACATGTATTTTGGCGTCTTTAATCTTCCCATGTTCCCCTTCTCATTTTTCCCTTCTAGGGATTCTCCCTCAGCCATCTTTTTCCATAGGCCTAGTGACCAAGTATACATTGATGAGGACTGCATTTTCTCTCAACTTGAATGACAAGTCCACGGATTCCTCTCCTTTTATCATACATCCTCCTGTCTTTCAAACAAACAGAAATACTTCAACATGTATAAAAATGTTACTTCTAGCCGGGCTCGGTGGCTCAGCCTGTAGTCCCATGCCGTGGGAGGCTGAGGTGAGTGGATTGCCTGAGCCTGCGAGTTCGAGACCCGCCTGGGCAACTTGGTGAGACCTCATCTCTACAATAAATAAAAAATAAAATAAAATAAAATAAAAATAAAAATGTTACTTCTTACCACCTGCACTATGATCACTATGTCAAGGCCATCATGACTCTTCACCAAGACTATGGATATAGCCCAGTAAGTGTCACCTTGCTTCCATGCTCCTCCCCAGAAACCAGAATGATCCTATTAAATCTCAGACCTATCATGCCATCCTTCGCTCTAAATCCTCCATGATTCACATCTCTCAGTAAAAGACAACATTCTTATAACATCCTTCAAGGTCACTTTTCCCCTCTTTACCTCTGTCTTTCTCTTCTCCCACTCTCCTGTGTACTGTCTTCATTGCAGCCCCACTGTATTGCTCACTGCTTCCCGGGGGGAGGAGGCATCCTTCTTCTGGATCTTTGCAGTAGCCATTGCTATTAACTGGAATGCACTTCCTCCAGATAACTGTGTGGTTCACTTAATTGTCGCCTTCTAGATTTTGTTCAAACCTCACCTTCCCAATGAGGTTTACCTTTTCCAATCTGCTTAAACCAAAATTCATACTTCTCATACCCCCAAACTCAATTCTACACTTCTCTAAATCTCCGTATTTGGTGCTAGTTAACTTGTCATAAAATTTACTTACTTATTATGTTTGTTGTTTATTTGATAACTTCCAACTAGAATCAGGTTCCATAAGAAAAGATTTTATTCATTTTTTTAAACTTTATGCTATTACCTAAAGCAGTCCTTAGAACATCTCAAATGCTCAATAAATATGGCAAACTGATAAATAAATGGGTGACTAAACCGCCTTCTGAATACCACATGGGTTTCCTATGAGCATATCAAACTATTAAAAAATTTAACTTCCAGGCCAGGCAACTTGGCGAGATCTTGCCTCTACAATAAATCAAAAATTAGCCAGGTGTGGGAGCGCACACCTGTAGTTCTGGCTACTTGGAGGGCTGAGGCGGAAGGATCGCAGGAGCCTAACAAGTCAACACTGAGGTGGCCGTGAGTATGCCACTGCACTTCAGCCTGGGTGAAGGAGTGAGACTCCAACTCAAAAAAAAAAAAAAAAAGAGAGAGAGAGAGAAAATTTAACTTACATTAATTGCCACACTATTCACAATAGCAAAAACATGGAACCAACCCTGTTGCCCATCGAAACTGGACTGGATAAAGAAAATGTGGAACTCAGCCATAAGAAGGATAAAATTATGGACTTCACAGTAACCTGGATGGATTTAGAGTCCATCATACTCAGTGATCTATCACAGACTTGTACCCCACATCTTTATAAAATAAACTAAAAAAAATTAACTTACTGCATTTTCCCCCCAAATTTCTCAGGTTTGTTTATCCAAGCCAGATGGTTAGAATAGCCCTGGCCTTGTTGTGCCTCACTTCCCCTTTCTTTTACTTCCTCACCATCTCACTCTCTAGACTTACTTAAGCCCCTTTTCCTCTATTCTGCCATGTATTTAATTCTTCCTCTCAGGCAGATATATGAATGCTTCTAAAATCTACATGTGTCGTGTCACTTCTTTGTTTACCATCCTTTCATGACTCCCCATATTTTCAGGATAATGGACAAATGCCCTCTCATAGTATGTTGGTTTGTCCCCCACCTTAAGATACTTTCATGGGTTGTAAGATGCCTCAAAAAGGATTGTATTTTCACACAGTACATCTCTAAGGTCAGCCAAGTCTGTGTGAAATTATAACTTGTGGCTTGATATTTTAGTGGTTTGGACTATAGACAGACCAATTCTTTTTTTCAAATAGAACCTATCCCGTTACTTTGTCTGAAAAGAGAATTATTTTTATTTTTCAAAGCAGCATGAAAACAATGTCTATGGTAATGTATTACATACTAAACAGACTTAATTTTTTTTTAAACATTACTGAGCTGTCATGAGTTCGTTCTTCCTTTTTTCCCTCCAGTCCCAAAAGCCTGAATGCTAAGCCAATCCTCAATGGGTGGATGTGTGTGGATTATTGACATATATCTAAATTAAACAAAAAGATGCCTAAACATGTTTTTAAAGACTAAAATTCATGACATACAGCATGGGTGCACTAGCGTAAGGTAAGCTCAAAGTGGTGACAAAGAAGCACAGAAGCTAGAGGGAAGGGTGAGTGAGTCGTCCTGTTCCCTCTAGACCTCACTTCTTCCTGGATCCTCGTCTTCTACACTTGAAACATGAACTTTAGAAGTCAGCTCTTCTTGTCACTAAGTAGGGCTGCCTCTACATCCTAGTCCCTAGTCCCTGGTCTTATGGTACCAAGCACAGTTAAGCTTGGCACAACACATCACCTCTCATACAAGTCAATTCTTCCCGCACCACTGAGTTAAACATTGAGCAAAAACATGCGAGCAGAGAACCAATGAAGAAGAACAACACCAGACAGATAGCACTGTGTGTCCTCACAATTCCAAGACAAGAGGAAAACTGGCCCAGGGCTTGGGTCTTCCAGGCTAACCCTGAAACCAAAGTGTAGCGTTGCACGGTTGATACTTATGAATCTCTCTCTTCTCCCCACAGTGGAATGTCTCAAGCCAGTGTGATGACTTCTGACCAGCCCCATCTGCACCCACGACCATTGGCGCATATATGGACACCCTGAGGTTTGGGGCCTCTAGCTTGTTTTAGGAGGACAAAGGGCAGGTTACGCTTATTTGACATAATTAGAAGAGGCTAACCTTGCTCCCAGCAGAACAGGATCCACTCATGAGGATGGAAGGAGATGGTGACTACCGGCCAGAGATCCTAGTTCTTGCACTAGAAGAGAATGAATGGGACTTCTGCCCCTAATGAATCCCTTGGTAGGTAATGAGGGCGCTCCAAAGACCAGGCTGTCCTTGCCAAGCCCACCACAGAAGCACATCTGATCTGATTAAAAGCAGGTGCCAAAGTTCCTCAAGCACAGATACTTTCTCAGAGGTGCTGGCTTCTCCAAAGCCAAAGGGGGTATGTATCCTGGCTTCGGCCCCAGGTGCTCTGATTGAAGCTGAATAGAATGTTCTTCAAAATGTCCCATCTGACTGCAACAGATGTCTTCTGGCCACTAGTGCCCCAGCTGCTCTGAATGATGGTGGGAACAGAACACAGGCATGGCGTTGACTCCACCATGTACTTTGGACTTGTGGGCCCTGTAACGTTTGGAGACACCGAAAGAGGCACAGGGCAAGGTGCTGGTTCAAACCAAGCGTTTATTGGGGGAGCCCCGGGCGAGGTCCCGTGGTCCAGAAAGATGGGCCAGGGGAGTCGCGCCCAAGGAAGGGCGGCTTGGGTTTTTAAGGGTGTTGCATCCGGGAGGGTGGCGGCGGAGGGGTGAAGCAGTCAGCTTCTGGCAGGGGAGCCAATCGTCGCCAGTCCCGTATCTGGGTCTGTCGCTTCGAGGCAGTTGGCAGGTGCAGCCGGCCACGGGTGTGCAGCCGGCCACGGGTGGAAAGTCTCTAACCCACGGCTGGGTACCGGCCCGGAAAGTCCCGTCAGCCAGTCCCGGGACGGATGCGGGTCTTGGCAGGTGGCGGTGCTCTCCTCCGAACCCAACAGACCCCAGGTGTTCTGATCATATTCAGGAATAGAAGTGTCCCCAAACACAAACGCAGATATGGCGCCATCTCCTACCTTCACATCATCCCTACTCTGCACTTGCGGGCCCCTAGCTGCTCTGATTGTGTTCATGAACAGAAGTTTCTCCAGTCACAGAAATTGGCACCAACCAGTCTGACAGCAACAGATATGCTTGGGCCAGGTGGGCCAAAAGTGTCTGACAAAAGGCGTGAACACAGAAGTATCTCGGAGCACACGTTTCTTCTTGGTGGTGCCATCTTCTCCAATAGAAACAGGTATTCTCCATCATCTGTACTCTGACCAGATGGAGGAAGAGAGGACTCCATCACAGTTATTGTGCTGTCCCCTCCCATTGCCATGTGCTTTCATCAGGTGAACCCAGGTGCTCTGAGTGGAAACATAAGGGCCTCCAAACACAGGTGTGGTGCTTTCCCCTCCCCTTTGAGTGATACAGATGTGCTCTGTTCAGGTGTGTTCCAGGTGGTCTTCCTGTAGGCGAGAACAGAAGTATCCTCAGCACAGGTATGGTGCTGGCCCCACCCACGGCAACAGATGGGTTTTGGTTGGACACGTCCCAGGTAATTTGAACGCAAGAGAAGGAACAGAGATACCTTCTGTGACACATTTCTTCTCAGTTATGCCATAACAGGTGTGCTTTGGCTGTGCAGGCCCCAGCTGGTTTGACTGTAGGCAGGAAGGAAATTGCCCCCCAGGAGTTTTGCTCTCAGTAGTGCCGGCACCTCCAACTGTGCCAAGAGGTGCTATAGACTGGCAGGACCCTTGTGCTCAGGTCTAAGCCTCCCCAGCAGACGTCGAGGTGCCGCTTGTCCGTTTTAGCCCTTTTCTAAAGCTGAGTGCTTCAGATATGGAGCTGGGAATAGGGCAGACTCGCTGACCCCAGGACTATCTCCACACACTGTGTCTGGATTAGGGCTAGCAGATGGAAATGGGTCTGGAGTAGGGTTAGCAAAAGGTGAGCTGTGCCCAGTGCTGAGCATCCTGATGATCCCTCTGGAGCAAGAGGTAGTGGCTGCACAAATGGAAAAAGCAATTGAGGTGACACCAAAGGCTGGCTGGATGTTGACGGGGATACCAAGGGTGGACATGGAGGTGTCACATATGCATTGGTCCTACCATTGCGTGTCTGGGCTGTGGTAGAGGCTGAGTCTAGAGCTTGTAATGGGGCTTCCATGTTTTCCAAAGGGTAGGTGCTACCAACTCTGTCAAGGAATCCTTCCAGGAAGAGCCTGGGAAGGTAACAATGGTAGCCAGTTTCATCAAAGTCAAAGGCTTGGTAGTCCCGTGGGCTGAGGTCCTGGCTTCTGGAAAACAGGCAACTGCCAAAGCAGTGATAGGTTTGCCGGTGAAGACAGGGGAGCTGGGGCGAGTCAGTATCTGCTGCTGCCCTTTAGGGTTCCCAGATGTGGCTGAGAGGTGGCTTTTGAGCTAAAGGGAAGATTCAAAGTGAGGTAGGGCTGCTGACCACAAATGCAGGGGGGCTGGCAGAGACTGACCTTTGCAGGGGATACCTGCTCCACACTGGGTTGGACCTGGTCAGATGGGAGGAAACTAACACTGAATCGTGGTGGAGACCAGGAGATGAAAGCCAGGGAGTAGGGAGTAGGGTGTCCGTGTTGGCTATGCTGAAGTTCAAAGCGGGCTGGAAGGTCAAGTCTGCAGATGGGCCAACTGGACAGTGGACGTGATGGAGCTGGCCAGTCAGTGATGATTTCAGTGAAGACAGGTACTAGTAGAAGTGAGGGAGGAACAGTGGGCTAGACGAACCAATGGAATCATAGCTAATCAGGGAATGGGTGTTCAGTGAGAGCCAGAGAGAAGCTTGCGTAAAAAGTTGCCTGTAAAGAGCAGTGTGTACCTATCTGATCTTGGGAATGTAGAACGCAATTTGGAGATGCCTCCTAGCTACCTACTTTTCCACCACAAATCACGCGCTGTTCAGCCTACTGCTTGTAACACCTCTTTGGAATGCGTGACAGAGAGAGGGTGCAGCTCCGCAAAGGGAGTGAAGAAAAGTCACCAAAGGGCAAAGGTTGAGGCCCAGCAGCCTTTCCCAGTAAGACTTCCCAGCCATTCCTTTGGCACTTCCAGCAGCTAGCTGCAGACATTTGGCACCAGATGGGGCCCTATGCTTTGTGGGAACCATTCAGGACTATGGGTGTTTGGTGCCAGGTCTGCAGACGTCTCAGACCCTGGCTTGGAGAAATAGCTTCAGCAATCAGTGCCTGTGAGTCCACTGTTCCTTTCTCCCGGAGTCACCAGGAAGCAGAGGCTGCTCACAGTCAGAGCGCTGGAGCAACTTGAGTCATGCAAGAGTGGAGGCGCAGCTCACCGGAGGTCAGGGCAAAGGCGACATGGATGAAAAAGACAGGGTTAGGCTCTGTCTGTTGCAGATGCTGGGATACCCAGGAGACCCAAAATGGAAGCAGTAGGGCATGTGCTAAGATGGGGAATGAGTGGCCAAGGTGGACAGGTGTGATTTACCCCAGCCTCTTCCTTTTAAGGCAGACACCACAGAGGACACTTGTTTACCCCCGTACCCTATCCCAAATCCATGCTGGCAGATCCATTCTGGGGCCACCTTTTCATCTAAAGATGAGCCTTCACCACGGCTACTTTGGAAAGGCCTAAGTCCCCAGCATGACCTGGGGGACCAAGTGTTCTGAGAAGGAGAGAGAGTGCCCTCGCCTGCTTGAACACTGCACTCCACAATATCCCTTCCTGACAGGCAGGGTCTGTTCACTTTTTTTTGCAAATCTAGTAAAATAGATTTTAATCCTTAGAACGTTCCTCAGGTCACCCATATGGTAGTGGAGAAGCCAGGATTTGAATCCATTCTGATTCAAGAGTCCATGCCTTAACTGTCTGACTATGGTGCCTCCTCATCACATATGCTTCAGGTATTGTCATTTTTATAGCTCTTATCTTGGGGTACCTAGCACCGTGCACACCTATAATGAGTACTGTCACTGCCTGGCAGGAGGTCTAAATTGGTTTAACTCATAAATAAGACACTCACAGGCCCCGTTGGACTCTGGTCTCCTCAAAGATATGGGACAGAGATAAACAATTATCAGCATAACCCCATTTGTCTTCTAATTGAACCTTACAGCAAACTACACGGCTGTCTATAATCTATCTTCTCCTAGATGCAAGGACGCAAGATTTTCATCAACTGGGTGCAGAATCCACTAAAAGAATTCTGTCCCAGGGTATAATTTCCTGTGATTACTTCATAGCTTTGCTTTGCTTTAGAACAAAGAAAAGTTTTTTTCCCAATTCTTACCTTACTGAGAATTTTTTTTTTATTTTTAATTTTAAATGTTTGATATGATTCAGTGTTAGGTATACAAATGTTCATTATGCAGGTACCCTTGTTGATGAGGGATGTTAAATTTTGTCAATTATTTTTCCTACATCTTTGAGACACTTATATGACTTTTCTCCTTTAGTCTCTTAATCTGATGAATTACATTGATGTTAAATATTAAGCCAATTTGTATTCCTGGTACAAACTCCATTTAGTCATGCTAGATCTCCCTTTTATAGTTTGATAGATTTAATTTCCTAAAATTTTGTTAAATAGTTTTGTATCTATGTCCATGAGGAATATTAATCTGTATATTTCTTTATTGTTATGTTTTAGGGTAATTATAATCTTATAGAATTAAATAGGAAAAGTTGCCTCCTTCTTTATTTTCTGAGAGTTTGTGTAACATGGGTAAAGCATTTTCCTTATATATTTGACAGAATTCAACAGGAAAATTATTTGGACCTACAAATTTCTTCCTGGAAAGGTGTTTATAATCACTTGTTATCTTTTTGCTGTCTCCAGATCTGTAACAATTTATCCAGTTTTGCCCTGATATTAGTAATTTAAATTTTATCTTATTTCTTAATCAATCTCATCGATTTTATTAATCTTTTTAAAATCCATCTTTGCTTTGTTAATTTTTTCTATTGTATATTTTAGTTCTTCTCTTTTTTTTGAGTTGGAGTCTCACTCTTGTCACCCAGGCTGGAGTGCAGTGGCATACTCACAGCCATCGCAGCCTCGACCTGCTAGGCTCAGGTGACCCTTCTGCCTCCGCCTTCCAAGTAGCTGGAACAACAGACTTGCTCTACCATGTCCAGCTAAGTTTTTGATTTACTGTAGAGACAAGGTCTAGCCAAGTTGCCCAGGCTGGTTTCGAACCCATGGGTTCAGGCAATCCTCTCACCTCGGCCTCCCAAAGTGCTGGGATTGTAGGCATGAGTCCCCATGCCCGGCCTAGTTCTTCTCTTAATAGCAATTATTTATTTCTAATTTGAATTTAACTTGTTTTTCTATTTGTCTAATTTTGAAATTTAAATCATTATTTTTAGATATTTCTTATTTTTAAATATAAACACTTAGTTACAATATTATTTTGGGCACTACTTTAACTGCGTTCCACAATTTTTTATTGCTATGCTTTAATTATCAATCAGTTCAAAATATTTTCTAATGTTATTAGTTATTCTTTGATCCCATTGGTTATATAAAAGTATGTTTTGCTTTATTTCTAAATATTTAAGGACTTTCTATATATCTTAGTTATTTATTTTAATAGTGGTCAGAGGAAATATTCTGCATGTGTTCAAGCTTTTTAAATTTGTTGAGACTGATTTTTTGACCCAGTATAGGACTGTCTTCATGAACAATTTCGTGTTCACTTGAAAAATAATGTGTTCAACTAATGTTAGATATAGTGTTATACAAATGTCATTAAATAAAGATAAATCTTTTGCTCTCTTGTTTTTTTCTCTGCTTGTTCTAACAGTAAATGAGAAGGAAGTATTAATGTCTTTGATTATGGTTATAATTTGTCTATTACTGCTTAGTTTGGCCAGTTTTTGCCTTATATGTTTTGGAATTCTTCTATTAAGTACATAAACATTCAAGATATTTATATCTTCCCAATGAAGGATTGTGAAGAAAAGTGTGTACATGACCAGGCACGGTGGTCAAGCCTGTAAACCCAGCAATTTGGGAGGCAGAGGCGAGAGGATTGCCTGAGCTCAGGGATTCGAGACCAGCCTGAGCAACATAGTGAGACCTTGTCTCCACAATAAATCAAAAAATTAGCTGAGTGTGGTGCATACCTGTGGTTCCAGCTACCTGGAAGGCTGAGGCAGAAGGATCACCTGAGCCCAGCAGGTCGAGACTGCGGAGGCCATGAGCATGCCACTGCACTCCAGCTTGGGTGACAGAGTGAGACACCTACTCAAAAAAAAAAAAAAAAAAAGAAAGGAAAAGAAAAATGTGTAAATTGTTGCCATAAAAATGTATTCTTATATTCATCAAAATATATGGACAAAAGCTTTCCCAGAAGCTTCACTATTATTACAAATAACTGAAAGCAATACAAAGGCACATCAGCAGATTAGAGAGGTAAATTATTCATTCGACTGAAATGAAAATGGATGATACGGAGATACATGACATAACATGAATGAATCTTACAAACATTTATTTTGCAGAAAATATAAAACCAAGCAGAGCACATAATATATGATTCTAATCATATAAAGGTCAATAGCAGCCACAACCAAACTATAGGTATTTGGGGATTCATACACAATAGAAAAAACTATTTTAAAACATGGTCAAATAATTCTGATTTAAAAAATCAAGATGTTAAAAAAAGATCAAGATGCTGGATTCCTCTTGGTGTTAGGAGAAGAGTACACACTGACTGGGGTAGAGTACTCAGGACTCCATGGGCACTGCTAATACTCTTTGTATTGCATTTAGTGGTGGTCACATAGGTATTAACTTTAGATTTATTAAAATCTACATAAGTATTAAAAGTTTTCTATATTTATGCTATATATCACAATGTTATGGGATGAAACGCATCTCACCAAAAGTTTTATGTTGAAGTCCTAGCCCCCAGCACCTCAGAGTGTGCATTTGGAGAGAGAGCCTTTAAAGGGGTAATTATGGTAAAAAGAGGTCAGATGGTGGCTTCTAATCCAAAATGACATTGTTCTTATAAGGAGAGAAGATTAGGACACAGACAGGGTTACAACCATGCTAGGATACAGCAAGAAGGTAGCCATCTTGTAAGCCAAAGAAAGAGGCCTCAAAAGAATCTAAACCTGCCTTAGTCTCTAGAAGCTAAACTTGGACTTTAGCTTCTAGAACTGAGAGGAAATAAATTTCTGTTGTTTAAGCCACCCAGTCTCTGGTACTTTGCTAAAACAGCCCTAGCAAACTAATATTACACAAATTAAGTTTTCTTTAAAGAAAAATCGGGACAAATAAATGTGTTGCTCTTATATTAAGTACAATCATTGCATGAAAACAAATGTGAATTTAAATGCAGCTAAAATATACCTGACCTGCAAGCAGCAAATAAGAAGAAAAATAATTGTATAAATGGAAAACTTAAAAAATAAAGGCTAGATGTTAGGCTTAAGTTTCAGGTCTCTTCCAAATGAAATCTCTGTCATCATGGGCAGGAGAAGAAATGTAAACACCAGTCAGTATTAATTCTTCACAACCCAGCACATGAGCTCCATGTGAATAGCAGGCAAAGTAGAAAGGAAGATAAATTTATAAAATTACATGAAATAAAAACTTTCCTCAAAACTATTCATCTAGTTTCAAGAGCTGGAAATAGTCAGAATTATTTGGAAGCCAACTATTATGTTATGAGCATTGTTTGGAACTCAGACAAACCACGATTTGAGTCAAGTTGTGTTTTATAATGGTGGCTGGCATCAGAGGCTGTAATAAGTTATCTCATGTTCTCAATTGACATGAGGATGCTCATTACCTGAGTTGTGTGAATACATTTTATCACATTCATGTAAATAATTTCAGACTATTAAGAATAAAAATGTAAGATCTGCAGTAAAGTCCATGGATTGATACAGATAAACATGTGGCTAAAAAGAGCTATGGTAGGCAGAATTTTGGAGCCCATTATCTTTGCCCCCTAGTGTTACTCTTGTGAATATGTTATGTTACCTGACAAAAGAGATGTCTCATATTTAAGTAAAGTTACTAATCATTTGACCTTCAAATAAAGAGATAATTTTGAGTTATCTGGGTGGACCTATTCTAATTTCATGAGCCCTTGAAAGCAGGTAAATTTCTTTCACTGGTGGCAAAAGAGGAAGTCAGAATGAAAGCTTAAGAAGCACTCAACCCACTATTGCTGGCTTAAAGATCAAGAAGGTCGCACAGAAACGTTAAGAAGAAGATGAATTCTGCAAAAACAAGTAAAACAGCGATTCTGGAAAAGGGCCAACCAAGGGCTCCAGATGAAAACTGAAGGCCCAGCCAATACATTGATTTTGGCCTAGTGAGACCCTAAGCAGAAGACCTGTCAAGCCTCAAACTTCTGATCTGCAGGGATTGTAAGATAAATTTGTGCTGGCTTAGGCGGCTAAGTTTATGGTAAGTATTTTACAGCAATAGTAGAAAACAAATACAGGAGCAAACATGCAGGAAGAGGAAAGAATTGAGAAAGTAGGAGTTAGAGCAAGTCAGTGAGTGTTCAGTGCTCTATGAAATAGTCCTGACTGTGGAAATGGGTTGGCTTCGGTGTGAATCCAGTCAACCACAGCAACTACAGATGGCAGATGGCAGATGATCTACATCACATCTATTTGAAATTAAAAACAGATTTGCTTGCAACCCATTTTTTAAGCCACTGTATGGGTTTTGAATCTTACTGAAAACTTCTGTGCCAGTTACTGAACACTGGAACTTTTGTCCTGGGGAGAGAGGTCCCAGTATGTAGGATTGTCAGTACTGAAAACAAGACTCTCCTGTGCAAATCAGGGTGGTTTATTACCCTAGATATCTTCTTGCATCTACACAAGGAGAGTATGTGTTCAAATCTCCTTCCTCTCTCCAGGCACTGTCTCTTAGATTCAGGCCAGTTATTTGCTCTGCACTTAGCTCTCTGATGGGTTGAGGGAAGAAAGTCACAAATTAGATGATAACCAAGCTCTTTTTGTTCTAAGAATAGAAGATATGTTCCTTCCTGCTCTTCACATCCTGGAGTGAAGGTCAGAATCTGCAGCCATTTTTTTTTTGTCTGAAAGTTATATTCTCCTTCAGATTTGCAGTTAAATTTCTCTTTTATACAATGAAATGACAATTTTTCTCTGTATAAGAAAAATACTGCATTATGCTGTCATTTTAAGATTCTGTTTCGTATTATTGATTTGCTTTTACCTTCAGTTGTGAGTTAATTTTGTTTTGTCACTAGTAGACCTGTCCTACAAGAAATGCCAAAAAGAAGTCCTTCATACTGAAGTGTGTAAATACTAGGCAGTAACCCAAAGCCTTACAAAAAAGCAAAGAATACAAATAAAGATAACTACTTAGGTAGGTATAAAATTCAGTGTTAATGTATTCTTGGTTTGTAAGCCTATTTTTCTCCTTAATATATTACCTTAATTAAAAGACAAATGCAAGAAAGAATCACAAGTCTATGTTAATGGACACAAAAGGCATAGAGATTTAATTTGTGACAATAACATGAAGGGAGTGGAGCTATATAGTAACAAAGTTTTGGTATACTATTGAAGCTATATAGAAACAAAATTTTGAATACAATTGAAGCTAAATTATATTGTTATAAATTTAAGGCTTTAATTGTAATTATGGAGTAATCATTAGCAAAATAACTTGGAAACACACAGAAATGGAAATGAGAAGGGAATCAATGGTGCAGTAGAAAAAAATCAAACATAAAAGAAAGCAGTAATAGAAGAACCAAGAAAAAAAAGATGTATAAGACAGGGGTTCCCAACCTCCAGGCCACAGACTGGTACTGGTTTGTGGCCTGTTAGGAACTGGGCTGTGCAGCAAAAGGTGAGAGGTGGGCAAGCAAGTGACACTCCATCTGTATTTCTAGCCACTCCCCATCACTCACATTACTGCCTGAGCTCCGTCTTCTGTCAGATCAGTGGCAGCATTAGATCCTCATAGGTGTGCAAATCCCTATTGTAAACTGCACATGCAAGGGATCTAGGTTGCATGCTCCTTATGAAAATCTAATGCCTGATTATCTGAGGTAGAGCTGAGACAGTGATGCTAGCACTGGGGAGCAGCTAAAAGTTCAGATTCACATTGGCAGTGAGGTTTGACTGCATAGAGACCATAATTAATCAATTGCTTTCGGACTCATATCAAAACCCCATCAGAGAGTGGCAAGTGAGTTGATGTACTTCAATTGTACAGCTGCATCTGGTGGCAGGCTTTAAGTCAGAATCCGACATTTGTTTTAGTCCACACATGGCCTGCCCATTATTTTATTCACCACTTCTGTCCACATCTATTTCCTGCACTGTGCACTTGTCTCAGTCATATTTTTAGTAAGCTCATAAACTAACCCTAGCCAAAATGAGTCAAAAACAAATGTCACTGGAGAGCTTCTTTGAAAAGGGGAAAAGACCCAATGATGAGACAGCAGAAGACTCTAACACCACCAACAAAAAGAGAGCTGCATTTAAAAGAAAATACCATCTGTACTGTTTAAATTATGGGCTCATTGCAACAGGTGATTCACATTCTTCAAATCTGCTTTGTATAATATGTGGGAACCAGCTATCCACCAGTCATGAAACCTTAAAAACTGCTCCACCACATGGAGACCAAGCACCCTGCATTAAAAGACAAGCCTCTGGAGTTTTTCAAAAGAAAAAGATGTGAACACAAAGAACAGAAGCAATTATTGAAGGCCATCATTTCATCAAATGTGTCTGCACTGAAAGCATCATTCTTAGTGGCTAACTGCATTGCTAAGCTAAGAAGCCCTTTGCTATTGGTGAAGAGTTGATCCTGCCTGCTGCAAAGGACATTCGTCATAAACTTTTAGAAGAGGCTTCAGTTCAGAGGGCGATGTGTTCCTCTTTCAGCCAGCACCATAACTAGATGAATGGATGAAATAGCAGAGAATACTGAGGTACAGTTGTTAGAGAAGATTAATTAGTAACCATGGTACACAACCCAGGTTGATGAGTCTACCAATGTTGACAACAAGGCAACAATGCATGTTTTTGTGTGACATATCTTTCAGGAGGATATGTATGAAGATATATGTACTTTTTTGTCAACCAATAACACAGCTGCAGCACTATTCAAGTCTTTGAATGGTTACATATCAGGAAAACTGAATTGGTCATTTTGTGTAAATATATGTACAGACAAAGTGTCTGCCATGACTGAATGGCTTTCTGGTTTCACTACTCAGGTCAAAGAGGTTACTTCTGAATGTGAGTCTATGCACTGTGTCATCCAGAGAAAAATGCTGGCTGGCCAAAAAATGTCACCTGAACTTAACAATGTTTTGCAGGATGTGTTTAAAATTATGAATCACGTTAAAGTATATGTCCTTAACTCATGTCTGCTCATGTAGCTCTGTGAGGAGATGGATGCAAAGCATACACATCTTCTCTTATACTCAGAATTGAGACAAATTTCTAAAGGTAGAATCTACCTGGTAGATCACTGGCCAGAGTTTGTGAATTACAGAGTCATTCCAGAAATTTCTTTTAGAAAAACAGTCACCACTGTCAGCACATTTCAGTGACACAGAATTGGTCACAAAATTTGTTTACTTCTGTGACATATTCAACCTGCTCAGTCAACTCAATCTGTCACTCTAGGGGAGAATGACAACTATGTTTGTCAACAGATAAAGTGGCTACATTCAAAGCCAAACTGGAATTACAGGGGTGAAAAGTGAACATTGGGATTTTTGACATGTTTTAAACATTAGCAGAGATTTTGAAAGAAACTGAGGCAGGTTCATCCTTCTAGCTGGTGCATGATCACCTCTCTCAGCTTTCAAAAGAGTTTGAATATTACTTCCCAACCACAAAAGACCTCCAAACTGAGAAGGAATGAATCTGCAACCCATTTGTGAACAAGCCAGATGAATTGATTTGTCCATGCTAAAAAAGGATCAGCTGCTTGAGATTGCAAATGATGCTAGCCTTAAACATATGTTTGAGACAACTTCAAACCTCCATACATTCTGAATTAAAGTCCAGGTAGAATGTGCTGAGATTGCCACAAAAGCATTAAAAAGCCCACTTCCATTTCCAACCTCCTATCTTTGTGAAGCAGAGTTTTCTTTAATGACGACAACCAAAATGAGATTACAGAGTAGCCTGAACACAAGCAACACACTTCAGGGCTCCCACTGATTCTGCCTTATGGTGAGTTGTAGAATTATTTCATTATATATTGCAATGTAATAATAATAGAAATAAAATGTACAATAAATGAAATAAGTCAGAATCATTCCCAAACCATCTCCCCTACCCCTGGTCCATGGAAAAACTGTCTTCCACAAAACCAGTCCCTGACACCAAAAAGGTTGTGGACTGCTGGCATAAGATACAGAGAACAAATGGCAAAATGGCAGAATTCACTCCCTCTTTATCAGCAATTTAAAAAAGTGTAAAAGTGTTAAATTTTCTAATCAAAATGCAGAAACTGGAAGGATGGATAAAAGGACATGATCCAACAATATACTGTCTAAAAGAGACACAAGAAGCTTGAGAATGAAAGGATGGAAACATATATTCCTTGCCAATAGTAACCAAAGAGAGTTGGGATGGCCAAATCAATATCAGACAAAAAAACTTTAGGTAACAGTGCCTGCAGCAATTGTTAATTTTATGTTTTAATGGTAGCTTTCTATTTATTTCATTTCTTCACATATTAATTTGAATTTTTTAAAAAAATACTTGGCCTCCATTATTTATTCAGTAGCTAATATAAGTATGGATATATGGTTATTTATACTATTCATCGCATCACAAATCAAAATTATGTTGTTCCAATTGTTCTAGCTTTGGACATTTTGGGAGATCCTTCAGGTTTGCTTCTGTGTGCTTTTCACATGCCTTTATCTGTCTTTTTTTTTTTTAGCACTTCCTTATTTCTTGGTTCTACAGGTTACTCCAAAATCATCTTGCATTTTCCCTGCATCAGCACTAGAATTAGCCCATTCTCCCAGAAGTGATGATTCCATTTATAAGGGAGTGGTATTTATAAATCAAGATGAAAACACTACATATGCTTGTTACTACAGGAATATCACTACTCCGAGGTATTCTCAGAATCCAATGTTTAAAAATATATGTGTGGGAGGGATGGAAGATGGCCTATGTGAGGCAGCTAGAGTGTGTTTCTCCTATGGAGTAAAACAAGATAGAGTTTCCTCAACACCCAGAAAGGAACCAGGACAGAAGCATGACTTATTAAAAAAAATTGATAACAAACACATAGTACAAAGAAGAGAAAAATCAATTGACTTAAGCTGGTACTAGCTAGATGCTCACCTGAACCACCACAGACCACCACAGACCACCACAGACCACTGGCAGCCTCAAGATGCAGTAGGAAAGGTGAGTGAGGGAAACCCAGGAGTTCTGTGCTCTGCCAGACTTAGTAGGCTCCCTAAGCCTGCAGAACTCCAGTCTTCACGGAAAACTGCCTTACCCACAGCTGTGCCCTGCCAAAACCCACACTGAATCATCCACCCACAGCTGCCAAATCCCAGGAACTCAGTCCTTGTGCAGTTTCTTCCTAGCTGTCCTGGGAGGGGACAGGCCCCAAGGGCAAGCTCAGCAGTCAGTTCCTGGGTAGGCTAGGCTAAGTGAGAACAACTGAGCCCCTGAAGTTGACTACCCTTTGACATTCAGACGTAAACTGCCTGAGGACTTGTTGCCATAGGAAGCTCTCATTCCCATGTAAACTATTCTTTGCCAACCCTGTGTGGAAGCATTGCCCCAGCAGCCTGGGTCTCCCTCCTAGTCCTCACTGGGGTGGCTAGAACTGTGCACCGGTGGAGCGCTTGGGCTCCTTTCCACTTGTACTTCCCTTGAAGGCTCAAAACAGAGAACTTGAGTAATCCCAGAGCCCTACCTTCTACCTAGGTTGGCTGGGCACTTCCTTGGAGCAACAAAAGCCAAGGAGAAATCCCACAATGACCAACACAATAGCTTTCTTTAGCAAGTGCCACCTCCTGGCTCAGCCCACCACATCGAATATAATACTTCAGTTCTGGGGAAGATCTGATCCCAGACCCGAGCTAACAGCACTTTCCAAGCCAGTGCAGGTACCCAGCACAGAACTTCCACAACTGGCAATTGACAAGCTCACCACATCAAGGCCATATATAACCAAAGTAACCCTGCAATGCCTATGTCATTTCCCTGCCAGCCTCAAATAAGAATTAGCCTACCCAATGAGAAGGAACCAGAAAAATAATTATGACAATATGAAAAAAATAGAGTTCTCCAACACCCCTAAAAGACCACACTAATCTTCAGCAATGAACTATAACCAAAATGAAATCTTTGAACTTTCATAAAATTCAAAAGACTGATTATAAAATTGAACTATGAGATTAAGAAAAATTGAAAACCAACATAAGGAAATTTTAGAAATTATTCAGGATATGGATGAAAAAATATCCAAAGAGATAGAAACTTTATTAGCTTGAAATTCTAGAAATGAAACAATCGTGCAGGGAATTACAAAATGCCATGGAAAGTTGTAACAGTAGACTAGATCAAGCAGGAGAAAGGATCTTAGAACTGGCAGACAAGGCTTTTGAATTAACACAAGCAGACAGCAATAAAGAAAAAATAATTTCTGATCCAAGAGGCCTCCTGTTGACTATATAACATTCAAGTTTAAGGGCTTCTTTTCCCACCTAAGGTTATAGTTCTGATCTGACTATTCTGCCTCTCTTTGAAGTTACACATCATCTGCATTATACCAACATAAGTGTCCTATCTACCAATTGTAAATGAGCTAATTGGTATTTTAGAAACATATGTTGGAACAGAATGCACTGTAATTCCTGAAACAATTAAATAGAGAAAAAGTGTTTATATTTAATAAAATATCTTTTCACTTAAAAAAAGAGAATGGAACAAAATTTTCAAGAAATGTGGGATAATGCAAAATGTCCAAACCTAAGAATCATAGGTGTTCCTGAGGAAGAAGAAATGGCAACAGGTTTGAAAAACCTATTTGAGAGTATAATGGAGGAAAACTTCCCTGGGCTTCCCAAACATTTAAACAGAGATACAAGAAGCACAGAGAACCTCCAGAAAATTTATGGCAAAAAAGGTCATCCTCAAAGCATGCAATCATCTGGCTATGCAAAGTTAGTATGGAGGAATGAATTTTAAGAGCAGTAGGGTTAAATGTATCAAGTTACTTGCAAAGGTAAACCTATCTTCTCAGAAGAAAGCCTGCAAGTCAGAAGGAATAGGAGCCCTTCTTCAATCTCCTCAAACAGAATAACAGTCAGCCAAGGATTTTGTATCCCACAAAACTAAAAGTTTCATGAATGAAAGAGAAAAGAGAAATGAAGTCTTTCTCAGACCACCAAATGCTGAGGGAATTTGTCACCACTTGACCAGCTTTACAAGAAATATTCAAAGGAGTTCTAAATACTGAAACAAAAGATTAAAATACTCCAATAGAAAAATGCTGGAGATCATGAAGCTTATAGGCTGTATGGAAACCACAACAGAGAAAATAAATGAATAAACAAAACAACCAGTTAACAATCAGTATGAAGAATGGAATAGTATCTCGCATATCCCTGTTAATTCTGAATGTAAGTGGTCTTAATGCCCCGCTAAAAATATATAGACTGAAAAAATGGATTAAAAAAACACAACTCAAATATCTGCTGTCTCCAAGAGACTCACTTAACACACAAGACTCCTATAGACTCAAGATAAAGGGGTAGGTAAAAATATTCCATGCAAATAGAAATAAAAAACAAGCAGGAGTAACCATTTTCATCAGATAAAACAGATTTTAACAACAGAAAGAAAAAAGTTATTATATAATGATAAAAGGAGCAATCCAACGAGAAGACATACAATTTTATTTTATTTTATTTTATTTTTATAATCAGTATCTTTTATTATGATATTGTGGGGTACAGTTAAGGATTAGGTATACAAATATGCTTCATTCAGACACCCTTGATGATAAGAGGTGTCTCCCCGTCCCCAGACAGATATTGCGTACCATTAATCCCATCTCCCTTCCCCTCCCCTCCCCATAATTAAGACATACAATTTTAAATACATATGCACCTAACTCCAGAGAGAGCCCCCAGCCTTATAAAACAAATTATACTAGACCTAAAAAAAGAGATAGAAATACAATGATAGTGGGAGACTTCAACACCCCACTGACAGCAATAGATAGATCATCAAGGCAGAACATCAACAAAGAAACATTGGAATTAAACTGGACCCTAGAGCAAATGGAACTAACAGATATCTACATAACCCTTCACCCCAAAACTACAGAATATACATTTTTCTCATCAGCACACTGAACAGTCTCCATGATAGACCACATGATAGGCTACAAATCAAATCTTAATAAATTTTTTAAAAATCAAAATTATATTAAGCACCTTCTCAAGCCACAGTGGAATAAAACTAGAAATTAACTCCAAGAAGAACTTGTGAACCTAAGCAAAAACATGGAAGTTAAACAATCTACTCCTGAATGATTTCAGGGTCAACAATGGAATCAAGATGGAAATTTAAAAATTCCTCAAAACAGTGAAATAAGCTATCAAAACCTCTGGGACACAAGCAAAACCCATGATCAGAGGAAAACGTATGGCACTTAAAGCCTACATTAATAAGACTGAATGATCAATCATATATCAACAATCTAACATCACCACTAAAGGAACTAGAAAAACCAAGCCCAAAGTTAGCATACGAAATAACAAAAGTCAGCGCACAACTAAATAAAATTAAAATAACAAAAAATGCAAAGGATTAACAAAACAAAATTGATAGACCACTAGCTAGATTAATTAAGAAATGAAGAGAGAAGATCCAAATTAGCTCAATCCTAAATGAAGATGGAGACATTACAATTGATTTTATGGAAATCAAAAAAATCATCCAAAACTATTATGAACACCTCTATGCAAACAAACTGGACAATCTAGAAGAAATGGATACATTTTTGGAAACATACAACCCACAACCTTGAATCAGGAAGAAATAGAAACCCTGAACAGACTAATAGCAAGTACTGAGATTGAAAGAGAAATTTTAGAAGTCTCCCAACAAAAAAAAGTCCAGGACCTGATGGACTCACAGATGAACTCTACCAGACCTTCAAAGAAGAACTGGCACCAATTTTACTGAAGGTATTCCACAAGTTTGAAGAGGAGGAAATCCTCCCTAACTCATTCTATGAGGCCAATGTCACTCTGATATCAAAGTCAGGAAAAGACAGAACAAATAAAGAAAACTATAGGCCAACATCTATTATGAACATAGATGTAAAAATCCTCAACAAAATATTGGCAAACCAAATTAAATAACACATAAAAATACAATACACCATGACCAAGTGGATCTCATCCCAGGGATGCAAGGGTGGTTCAACATACACAAGTCAATAAGCATGATCCACTACATAAAAAAAATTAAAAGCAAAAACCATATGATCATTTCACTAGACACAGAAAAAAGCATTTGCCAAAATCCATCATCCCTTCATGATAAAACCCTCAGCAAAATAGGCATAGAGGGAACATTCCTCAAAATAATAAAAGCCATATGTGACAAACCCACAGCCAATGTCATCCTAAACAGAAAAGTTGAACACATTTCCCCTCAGAACTGGAAAGGCAAGGATGCCTACTTTCACTACTCCTATTCAACATAGTACCGGAAGTTCTAGTCAGAGCAATCAGGAAAGAAAAAGAAATAGAGGGTATCCAAATTGGAAAAGAAGAAATCAAATTATCTCTGTATGACAATGATATCATTTTACATCTAGAGAATCCTAAAAACTCTTTGAAAAGAATTCCAGACTTGATAAATGAATTCTGTAAAGTTTCAGGATACAAAAGCCACACACACAAATCATTAGTACTGCTATATACCAATAGCATACAAGCTGAGAATCAAATCGAGAATGCAATTCCATTTACAATAGCAGCCAAAAAGCGAAAATACATAGGAATGTATTTAACCAAGGAGGAAAAAGATCTCTGCAAAGAGAACTACAAAACTCTGATGAAAGAAATTATAGAGGACACAAAAAAAATGGAGAAACACCATACTCATGGATTGGAAGAAACAACATTATTAAAATGACCATATTACCTAAAGTAATCTATAGATTCAACACAATCTCTATCAAACTACCAATGTTTATTTTTCATAGAATTAGAGAAACAATCCTAAAATTCATATGAAACCCCAAAAGAGTAACCAAAAAGAATAAAGCTAGAGGCATCACATTGCCCGACTTTAAATTATACTACAAAGCTGTAGCAACCAAAAATAGCATGGTACTGTACAGGAGCAGACACATGGACCAATGGAACAGAATAGAGGATCCAGAAATAAATCCAAATACTTACAACCAACTTATCTTCGACAAAGCAAGCCAAAACATACAATGGGAAAAGAATACCCTATTCAACAAATGGTACTGGAAAAACTGGATGGCTACATGCAGAAAAATGGAACTTGATCCCTATCTCTCTCACATATAAAAATTAACTTGAAATGGATTAAAGTCGTAAATGTCAGACCTGAAACCATAAAAATTCTAGAAGAAAACCTAGAAAAAACTCTTATGAACATCAGCCTAGGCAAAGAATTTATGGATAAAACCCTAAAAGCAAAAGTAACAAAAACAAAAATAAGTGTGACTTAATTAAACTAGAATGCTTCTGCCCAGCAGAAGAAATAATCAACAGAGCAAATAGGCAACCTATACAATGGGAGAAGATATTTTCAAACTATGCATCTGACAAATAACTTATAATCAGAGTTTATAAAGAACTGAAACAAATCAACAAGAAAAAAGTAAATGTCCCCATTAAAAAGCGGGCAAATGGCATGAAAAAAATGTCAAAAAAAGTTACACAAATGGCCAACAAACATATGAAAAAATGCTCAACATTACTAATCATCGGAGAAATGCAAATCAAAACCACACTGAGCTATCACCTTACACCTGTCAGAATAGCCATCATTAAAAAATCAAAAAACTTAGCTGGGCGTGGTGGCACGTGCCTGTTGTTCCAGCTACTTGGAAGGCTGAGGCCGAAGGATCACCTGAGCCCAGCAGGTCCAGGCTGCAGTGGCCATGAGCATGCCACTGCACTTCAGCCTGGGCAACAGAGTGAGACTCCAACTCAAAAAAATAAAATAAAATAAAATAAAAATAATATAAAAATAAAAAAACAATAGATGCTGACATGGATACAGAGAAAAGGGAATGTTATACACTGTTGGTGGGAGTATAAATTAGTACGACCTCTATGGAAATTGGTATGGAGATTTCTCAAAGAATTTAAAGTAGATCTACCATTTGACCTAGCAGTCCTACTACTAGGTATCTAACCAAAGGATCAGAGGTTGTTATATGAAAAAGAGACCTGCACCCACATGTTCATTGCAACACAATTCACAATTGCAAAGATGTGGAATCAACCTAAATGCTCACTGGCAGATCAGTAGATAATGAAAATGTGATACACACACACACACACACACACACACACACACACACACACACACTATGGAATACTATTCAGCCATCAAAAAGAATGAAGTAGTGCCTTTTGCAGCAACTTGGATGGAATTGGAGCACTTCATCCGAAGTTAACTAACTCAGGAACAGAAAACCAAATGCTACATGTTCTCACTTATTAGTGGGTGTTAAACCAGGGTTCCACAAAGACATAAAGAAAATTATAATGAACACTGGAGACCCAGAGGGGAAAGAAGAGAGGGGAGGAGGGATTGAAAAACCACCAATCAGGTACAATGTGCAAGCTGGAGGTGGAGGGTACATGTAAAGCCCAGACCAAAAACAATTTGTATCCCCTAAAGCTATTGAAATAAAAAAATGAGCTGGGTTCGGTGGCTCAGCCTGTAATCCCGCGCCTTGGGAGGCTGAGGTGAGTGGATTGCCTGAGCCCGCGGGTTCAAGACCCGCCTGGGCAGGTGAAACCTCATCTCTACAATAAATCAAAAAAATTAGACGGGCGTGGTAGCGCACGCCTGTAGTTCCGGCTACTCGGAAGGCTGAGGCGGAAGGATCGCCGGAACCCAGCAGGTCAAGGCTGCAGTGGCCGGAAGCGGCCACTGCACTCCAGTCTGGGCAACGGAGTGAGACGCCAACTCAAAAAAAAAAAAAAAAAAAAAGAAATAAAAAAATGTGTTTAATAGCCTCCACATATATGTATGTATAGATAGAGCTATTTCTATCTCTATCTTGTATGTTAAAGTAAACATGAGTCCCCACTAAAATATAGCCTCAAAAACTACCACAGAATTAAATCTAGCAATATCTCTTGATTTTTTGTGACTTTTTTCTCTGACAGTGGAAAAGTCTGGCTTTCATTAGTGCTATATAGCAAAGAAAATGCATAAAAGGCATACAGATACAAAAGGAAAAAGACTTTCCCTGTTGGCAGATGATATGATTGTAGAACATACACAAAAATACAAACTTTTAAGAACTAATAAATGAGTTCTAACAAGTTTGAAGAACATAAGATTAACAAACAAAAATCAATTGCATATCAATATGATAACGATGAACATGTGGAAACTGAAATGTAAACATAACATCATTTATAATGACTCAAATAAAAATATTTAGGTATAAATCTAACAAAACATGTAAAGATCTGTAAGTCGAAAATTACAAAATGCTGATAAAGGAGGGAAAAGAGGACCAAAATAAACAGAATGGCATACCATGTGTATTAGTATCTTGTGGCTGCTGTAATAACATATGACAAACTTGATGGCTTAAAAAGACAAAAGTTTATTCTAACAGTTCTGGAAACCAGAAATCCAAAATCAGTTTCACAGAGGTGAAACATTAAGGTGTTGGCAAAGTCATGCTCCCTCCAGAGGCTCTGGGGGAGAATCTCTTCCTTGGCATCTTCCAGCTTCTGGTGGCTGTTGGCATTCATTGTCTTGTGAACACATCGCTCAAGTTCTCATGACCAACATCTTTTAATGCCTTTCTGCTTCATCTTCACACCTTGCCTCTGTGTGCCAAATCGTCCTCTGCCTCTCTCTTACAAAAACACTTAGGATTGCATTTAAGTACTACCTGAAAATCCAGGATAATCTCTCCATATCAAGATTCTTAATCACATCTGCAAAGATTATTTTTTCCAAATAAATAATCATGAATTCCAGGGATTTGGACACGCACATATTATTGAGAGCCATTACCAGCCTATCACACCACGTCAATGGGTTTGATGACTCAACATAGTAAAGATGCCAATTCTCCCAAAATTTATCTGTAATATAACTCCTATCAAAATCCCAGCAAGGTTTTTGTAGATGAAGGCAAGCTTATCTTAAAAATCTTCATGGACAGGCACAGGATCTAGAATAGCTAAAACAATGTTGATAAAAAGGACAATAGAGTAAGAGAAATCATTCTATCTGATATTAAGGTGTAATATAGCTATAGAAATCAAGACAGTATGGATTCATGTAGGTGCATCAATAAAGGAAACAGAATAGAGAACCTAGAAATAACCCACGCAAGTATGACCAACTGATTTTTGACAAGGTGTAAAGACTCCAACTCAGGAATAGCCTTTTTAATAACAATGGTGCTAGATAAATCAAAAATGCATATTAAAATTATAATTTTACCTTGATTTAATCTATTCCAAGCATTTTTAAAAGCTCATTGTGAAGATCCATGTTTTAGGCCAATAATAGTACTCTTGCTACTTGAAGAAATTCTTGTAGAGTAAGTGTGGTGGCAATCATCTTTTCCAATTTTTTTCTGAGGAAGTCTTTATTTCTTTATTTTTGAAATATGTTTTTAGTATAAAACCATCTGGATTCTTTTTCTTTTAACACATGATCCTCAATCTTCACATGTTCTATTGATGATGTCATTTAGCATCATGACTAAAAGGGCAAACTGAGGCAAGGTGGGCCAGGGTCGTGGAAATAATGTGAGATTGTAACCAAGTCTGAAAGTAGAAAGAGAGTACAGTTTATTATTTACCTTTTACAGATGGAAAAGGGGGCCGACACTCTGAGGCAAGTATGGCCCCAAAGGCTGGGAGCTGAGTATATATAACGCTCTTGAAGGGGAGTTTGGGCTGAGAAGAATGTCCAGAGAAAGCAGATGTATCTATTCTAATATTCAACAAAGCACTCTTCAAGCCATCAAGAATTAAAAAGGGCAAGGAAGGACACTACATGATGATAAAAGTCTCAATCCACCAGCAAGAAATATCCATCCCAAACATATACGCACCCAACACGGGAGCACCAGGTTTTATATGACAACTACTAAACAAACTAAAGGAGGACATTGACTCTCACACAATCATAGGAGACCTAGATACACCACTAACAGCTTTAGATAGATCATCATGGCAAAAAACAAACAAACAAAAAAAACAAGAAGGAGATCTGGAACCTCAGCATTTGACCAAATGGACTTAATAGAAATCTATAGAACACTTCACCCAACAACTACAGAGTACAGTTTTTATACATCAGCACATGGAACATACTCTAAACCAACAAATTTCAAAAGATCAAAATAATATCATGCGTCTTCACAAATCACAGTGGAATAAAAATAAATATTGCCCAACCAGCCTGAGCAATACAGTGAGACCTAGTCTCTACAATAAATCAAATAATTAGCCAGGTGTAGTAACACAAGCCTGTAGTTCCAGCTACGTGGAAGGCTGAGGCGGAATGATCGGCAGAGCCCAGGAGGTCGATGCTGGGGTGGCAGTAAACGTGCCACTGCACTCCAGCCTGGCGATGGAGTGAGACTCCAACTCAAAAATAAACAAACAAGCAAACAAATAAATAAATATTACCACCAACAAGATCCCTCCAAAACATACTAACACATGGACTCTAAACAACATGCTGTTGAATGACTTCTGGGTCAACACGGAAATCAAGACAGAAATAAAAAGATTCCTAGAAACAAACAAAAACAAAGACACATTTTATCAGAATATTTGGGATGCCATGAAATTAGTGTTAAGAGGAAAATTCATAGCATTGCATATTCACATCCAGAAAACAGAAAGATCACAAGTAGCCAGCCTAACACCACACCTAAAGGAGCTGAGAAGTGAAGATCACCTAAATCCTAACCTCAGCAGAAGAATCCAGATCACCAAGATAAAATCAGAGTTATAAGACATGGAAGAAGAAAATAAAATTGAAAAGATCAACAAGACCAAAAGCCGGTCCTTTGAAAGAATAAATAAGATTGAGAGTCCCCTAGCCAGATTGACGTTAAAAAGAGGGAGAGAAAGCCCAGGTAAACATGATTAGAAATGCAAAAGGTGAAGTCACAACTGATCCTGAAGAAATTCAAAAGTTTATCAGAGATTACTACAAAAACCTGTATGCAAATAAGCTAGAAAACCTAAAGAAAATAGAACACTTCTTGACACACAACCTCCTGAGGTTGCAACAAGAAGAAATTGAAACTCTAAACAGATCAATAACAATAAAAAGATTCCTGGAAAATCAACTCAGTTGATTCCAGAAAATCAACTCAATCATACGAAATCTAGCTACCAGAAAAAGCCCCAGACCCAATGGTTTCCCAGCTGAATTCTACAAGACATACAAGGAAGAGCTGATTCCAATCTTACTGAAAGTATTCCAGGCCATTGAGAAAGATGGAATGCTCCTCAACTCATTTTATGATGCCAGCATCATATTGTTATCCAAACCTAACAAATACCCAATAAGGAAAGAGAATTACAGGCCAATCTCCTTGATGAACTTAGGTGCAAAAATTCTAAACAAGATTCTAGCAAATCAGATCCAATAATACGTTTCAAGAATTGCCCACCATGACCACATGGGCTTCATTCCTAGGATGCAGGGATGGTTCAACAATCACAAGATCATAAATGAATTCAGCACATCAACAGATGTAAAACCAAGAACCACATGATTATATCATTAGACACAGAAAACGCATTTGACAAAATCCAGCATCCCTTCCTGATAAACATTCTTGAGCAATTAAGCATAAAAAGGAACATTCCTCAAAATGGTAAGAGCCATCTGTGATAAACCCACAGCCAACATTTCACTCAATGGGCAGAAATTGGAAGCATTCCCCCTAGGAACAGTAATTAGATAAAGATGCCCACTCTCACTCCTCCAGTTCAACATAGTGCTGGAAGACCTAGCCAGAGAGATCAGGCAAGAGAAGGAAATCGGGGATATCAAAATAGGAAAAGAGGAAGTCAAGCTATCCTTTTTTGTGGATTATATTATTCTATATCTTTTTTTTTTTTTGAGTTGGAGTCTCACTCTGTCTCCCAGGCTGGAGTGCAATGGCATACTCATGGCCATCCTAGCATCGACCTGTTGGGCTCCAGGGATCTTTCCACCTCAGCCTTCCAAGTAGCCGGAACTACAGGATGTACTAACACGCCCAGCTAACTTTTGATTTATTGTAGAGATGAGGTCTTGTCAAGTTGCCCAGGTTGGTCTCGGACCCACGGGCTCAGGCAATCCACTCACTTCAGCCTCTCAAAGTGCTGGGATTATAGGCTGAGCCACGGAGCCTGGCCTATTCTATGTCTTGAAAACCCTAGGGAGTCTGTCAAAAGCCTCCTTGTGCTGATAATCAACTTCTGTAAAGTTTTGGGGTACAAAGGCAATGTGCAAAAGACATTTGCATTTCTATACACCAGCAACAAGCAGATAGAGTGCCAAATAAAAAGCACAATTCCATTCACAATAGCCACAAAAAAATGAAATACCTTGGCATCTGCCTAACCATTGAAGTGAAAGACCTTTACAATGAGAACTACAAAACACTGCTCAAAGAAATCAAGGATGACACAAATAGAAAAACATTCCTTGTTCATGGATTGAAAGAATCAATGTTGTCAAGATGTCCAAGGCAATCTACAGATTCAATGCAATACCTATCAAATTACATCATTTTTCTCAGACCTGAAAATCACTACAGTTTTGATTTGCATTTCCCTGATAATTAGAAAGATTGCACACTATTTCATATACTTGCTGGCTATTTTGATGTCTTCTTTAGATAAATTTCTATTCATTTTCCTTGCCTCATTTTAAACCACATTATCAGTTTTTTGCTATTGAGTTGTAGAAGTTTCATATATATCTTGGATTTGACCCTTTATTAGATAAATAGTTTGCAAATATTTTCTCTCATTCCACAGGTTGCTTTGTCATTCTGTTGTTCCCTTTATGGTGTAAAAACTTTATAGTTTAATGAAGTCCCATTTGCCTATTGTTTTCTCTTTTTTGCATGTGACTTTCATATCATTGCCAAGAAATCAATGTCAAGAAGCTTCTCCTATGCTTTCTTCTAGGAGTTTTACAATTTCAGGTCTTAAGTTTAAGTCTTTAACCCATTTTGAATTGTTTGTGTATGGTCCAATTTAATTTTTTTGTATTCAGTTTTCCAAACACCAATTACTGAAGAGACTATTTTTCCTCATTGTGAACCCTTGGTGGACTTGTCAAAGATCAGTTGAGCATACATGCATGGATTTATTTCTAGGTTTTCTATTTGCTGCTACTAGTCTATGTCTTTTTTCGTACCAGTACCATATTGTTCTGATTATTGTAGTTTTGTAGTATATTTTGGAATCAGGATGTATGATGGCTACACTTTTGTTTTTATCTAAATCTGTTTGGGAAATTTCAGGTATTTTGGGGTTCTATATTAATTTTAGGATTGTTTTCTAGTTCTGTAAAGATTACCATTGATTTTGATAATTATTGCATGAAATCTGTCTATGGATTTGAGTAGTATGGCCACTTTAACAATAGTCATTCTTTTAATCTATGAACACAGGATATCTTTCTTTTTACTTGTGTCTGGTTTGATTTTGTTTTTAGTGTCTTATAGTTCACTACATATGTGTCTTTTACCCTCTTGATTAAATTTATTTGTATGTATTTAATTCTTTTTGAAGCTTTATAAATGGGATTGCATTTTTCTTATTTTTTCAGAAAATTTATTTTTAGTGTATAGAAGTACAGTTGACTCTTGTTGGTTGATTTTGTATTATACAACTTCACTGAATATGTTGGTTCTAACAATTCTTTTGTGGAATCTTTAGGATATATATTCATGTCTTTTACAAAGACAATTTTAGTTTTTCCTTCCTGATTTAGAAGCCTTTTAGATTTTCTTTTTCTTACCTAATTGCTCTGGACAGGACTTCTAGTTCTATGCTGAATAGGAGTGATGAGAGTGGACATCCTTGACTTATTACAGATCTTAGAGGAAACACTTTCAGTTTTTCACCAGTGAATATGATGTGGCCCATAGGCTTTTTATATATGACTCTGACTGTGTTGAGGAACATTCCTTCTTACCTCAACAATGGCAATTTGTTGAGATTTTTCTCATGAAAGGGTATTAGATTTTGTCATATTTGGGGGGCTGGCTGCATTGAGATAATCATATCATTTTCATCCTTTGTTCTGTTAATGTAGCTTCTCATATAGATTGAATTGTAGATGTGGCATTATCTTAGCAGCCCAGTGATAAATCTCACTTGAATATGGTGCTTGAGGTCAGGCATGGTGGCTCATTCCTGTAATCCCAGCACTTTGAGAGGCTGAGGTGGGAGGATTGCATGAGGCCAGGAGTTTGAGACCAGTTTGGGCAACATAGTGAGACCTGGTATCTACAAAAAAATTTTAAAAACTAGCCAGGTGTGGTGGCATGCCCCTGTAGTCCCAGCTACTTGTGAGGCTGAGGTGGAGGATCACTTGAGCTTAAGAGGTTGAGGCTGTGATGAGCCATGAGAGTGCCACTGCACTCTAACCTGGGCAACAGAATGAAACCCCAACACACACACACACACAAAAGAAGATGGTGCTATGATACTTTTAATGCTGTTGAATTTGGTTTGCTAATATTTTGTTGAGGAATTTTGCATCTGGAGACATCGGCTTGTGATTTTCTTTTTTTCTTTTTTTTAGTATCATTATCTGTCAATGGTAGAAGGGTGAATTGATAAATAAAAAAAAAGTTCCAGCTATATGCTGCCTATGAGTGACTCACTTCAGCTTTAAGGACACACATAGATTGAAAGCGAAGGTATTGAAAAAGGTATTACATGTACATGGGAACAAAAAGAGTAGGAATAGCTATACTTATGCAGACCAAATAGACTTTAAGTGAAAAACTGTAGAAGAAGACAAAGTATATAATGATAAAAAGAATCATTTATTCAAGAGGATATAACAATTAGAAATGTATATGCACTCAACATCAGAGAACCTAAATATAAAGCAAGTTTTAATGAAATTGAAAAGAGAAATAGACAATACAATAATAGCAGGGGACTCCAGTATCTCCACTTTGAGCAGTAGACAGATCATCAAGACAGAAAATAAATAAGGAACATTCTTCAGATAAATAATGTCTTAGGCTACAAGAAAGTCTCAAGAAATTTAAGACAAATTACATCAAGTATCTTTTCTAATTACAATGATGTGAAACTAGAAACCAGTAATTAGATGAATACTGGAAATTGGCAAATAGGTGGAAATTAAACAACATGCTCCTCAACAACCAGCAGGTCAAAGAAGAAATCAAAAGAAAAAATTTTTTAAATCAGACAAATGAAAATTGAAACACAACATACAAAAAACTTACGGGATACAGCAAAAGGAGCTACAAATGACCCCTGACCAATAAGGGTTTCAATGTTTAGATTCATTTATATATGGATTTTTTTTCAACAAAATTCAGATGGAAAATATAGTATTCATGGGATGTAGACCCATGTGTACAGATGGCTAACCTTTTATATTCTGCAGGGTCAACAGCAGGACTAGAGTATCAGCAGATTTTGGTATATATGAGGTCTTGAAACCAATCACCCATGCATACCAACAATGACTTTAGTTCTAATTGGGATTTTATAGTTTAAAAAAATGCCTACATTAAAAAAGAAGAGAAGGTGACCTCAGCAAAATGGTGCACTAGCAGATCCCAACACTGGTCTCCCCCCCAAAATAATAAATAAACTGCTGTGAGCCAATGAAAATAGCTAAAGGAGAGCTTCAGAGTACAACAGATAAGTAGCAGAAACCCCGTGGAGCACAGAAATTGAGTATGGTCACATAGAAAAGGGTAGAAAACATGCTTTCTGTGCTATCCCATCCCCCAAGAGGGGATCAGACCAGAATCATGAGGGATTTCTCCCTGCAGAGAAAGATGAGCAGGAGAGTCCCAGTCTTTGCAGTCTTCATGTACACTAACCTGAACTGAGCTGCCCAGAGGTCACACTACCATCCTCTCAGAGGTTAGGTAGGAGCCAATACTATACCTTGCGCCACCATAGTAGTCATTATGCACTTCTATCCCTGAGACTTTGCACCTGCTGCATCCCACTCCACAGTGCCTGGGCCACCAGAGCTATGACATCTCTAGACCTGAGTTGCTGCTGCGCCTTGTTGTCTGGAACCAAAATGCCAGAGGATTGCTCCATTTACCCCAGCCCAAGTTACCGTGGCACCCTGTCATTCCTGGGAACTCACACCAAAGTCCTCATCCCTCAGGGTCTGAGCTGCTGCAGGTCTGTCTTCTTAAGGACAAGAGTTGCTACTGTGCTGTTCCCTGCCCTCTCCCACCAGTCACAGCTGTGCCCACCTGCCATGGGGTCATGTCAGTTCCAGGCTGAGTTCCTGCTGTACCATGCTCCTGGAAGTCTGAATTGCTGATGCTCCTCACCATTCCCAAGACCTTGCTCCCACTGTGTCTCATGCCATGGGGACTGAGCTAACACAGCACCATGCTATTCTAGGGACCTGAGTCACTGCTGATGCAGTGCCCTGCACCCAGGTCTGAGCCTTCAGATTGTTCCTTCATTCTTGCCTGTGTTGCTGTTATGTCCTGCCTCTGTGGGTCTAAGCCACTGGGGAACATCCCAGAGACCCAGAACCTGGCTCAGTGGGTGATCTGCACCCATTCAAGCCTTGGGGAGTGCATCAATGCCCCAAGAACTAGATGCCAAAGTAGTTCCATGAGACCCTAGTTGCACAGAAGAAATCCAAAGTTAACAAAAGGGGGAAAAAAGAATCAGAGGAGAAATAAGTCAAATAGAGAATAGAAAAAACTGCAAAAAAAATCAACAAATGCTTATCTAGACTAAGAAGAAAAAAGAGAAGAATCAATAAAATCAGGAATTCAAGTAAAGACTTTACAAAAGATGCCCTCAAAATAAAAAACATTACAGGGGACCATTATGAAGGATCATATATCAACAAATTGGATAATCTAGAGGAAATTGATACTTTCTTAGAAATATACAACCTAACAAGACTGGATCAGAAAAAATAGAAAGTGTGAAAAGACTGATAACAAAGAGATTGAAAAGACTGATAACAAAGAGATTGAAGTAGTAACTAAAAACTCCCCAACAAAGAGAAGTCCAAGACTAGATGGCTTCACAGTTAAATTCTACCAAACATTCAAAGAAGAATCATACACAATGGAATATTATGCAGCCATGAAAAAGAATGAAATCCCATTACTTGCAGCAAGATCAATGGAACTGGTGGTCATTGTATTAAGTGAGATAAGAATGGTGGTAGAAAGTTGGAAGGGGATGGTAAGAAGGGAGAAAAGGGAAGATAGTTAATGGGTACAATGAAGAAGAAGGAATAAATTCTAGTATTGATAGTGTAGTAGGGAAATTATAGTTTACAATAATTCATTGCATATTTTAAAATAGCTAGAAGAACTGTAATAATGTTCCCAACACAAAGAAACAATAAATGTTTAAGGTCATGACTATCTTAATTACTCTGATTCATTATACATTGTATACATGCATTAAAATATTGCATGTACTCCAAAATATGTACAACTATGAAATCAATTTTAAAAATCTAAAAAAGAAGCAACATCTATCCTTCTTAAACTTTTTCTAAAAACAGAAATAGAGGGAATATTATTTTATAAGACCAGCATCACTCTGATATCAAAGCCAGACAAAGATACCACAAGAAAAGAACACAAAGACCAATATCTCTGATGAACATAGATGTTAAAATTCTCGATAAAATACTAGCAAGCTGAATTCAACAACACATCCAAAAGATTATACATAAAGCGGGATTTATCTCTGGGATGCAAGGTTGGTTTAACTTATACAAATAAATCAACATGATACACCACATTAACAGAATGAAAGATAAAAATCACTTATCTCATCAGATGTAGGAAAAACATTTGACAAAGTTCAATGTCCTTTCTTAATACAAAAAATTATCAAAAACTTAAGTATAGGAGAAAATCTTTTCAACATGATAAAGGCTATATATGAAAAGCTCATGGCTAGCATCACATTAAATGGGGAAAAAAGGAAGTCTCTTTCTCTAAGATCTGGTAAAGGGTAAGGACGCTCATTCTTACCACTTCTATTCAATATAGTACTGAACTAGCAAGAGCAATGAGCAAGAAAAAGAAATGAAGAGCATCTAAATAGGAAAGGAAGAAGTAAAGTTATCTCTATTTGCAGAATACATGATCCTATATGTGGAAAACTCAAGATGTCACACACACACAACTGTTAAATGAATTGAATAAAGGTGCAAGATATAAAGTCAAAGTACAAAAATTATTTGTGTTTATTTACACTAATAGCAACCTATCAAAAAAAGAAGGAAAGAAAACAATACCATTTAAAGTACTATCAAAGAGAATAAAATATTTGGAATAAATTTCACCAAGGTGGTGAAAGATCTGTATAAGAAAAACAATACAATATCAATGAAAAAATTAAAGAATACATAAATAAATGGAAAGAAATCTCATATTCATGAATTGAAACCATTCATATTGTTCAAATGTCCATATTACCAAAAGTGAGATTATAGATTCAACACAATCTCTATAAAAATTGCAATGGCATTTTTCACAGAAATGGGAAAAAAAATTCTAAAATTTGTATGGAACCAGAAAAGATCCTGAATAACCAATGTAATAATGAGAAAGAAAAACAAAGTTGGAGACATTAAACTTTCATATTCCAAATCACATTACAAAGCCATAGTAATCAAAAGAAAATGGCACTGGTATAAAAGCAGACACGAAGACCATTGGAACACAATAAAGAGCCCAGAAATAAACTTAAGTATATGTGGCCAACTAATTTTGACAAGGGCGACAAGAAGACTCAATGGGGAAAGGGCAGTCTCTTCAATAAATAGGGCTGGGAAAACTGAATATCCATATGCAAAGTAATTAAATTGGGCTCTTATACCACACACAAACATCTCCTCAAAATGGGTTAAAGACCCAGTTATAAGACCTGAAATAGTAAAACTCCTAGAAGAAAACTTATGAAAACTTCTTTACATTGGCCTTGGCAATGATTTTTTTTGATATCACACCAAAAACTTAAACAATAAGAGCACAAATAAGCAACAAACATCAAAGTAAACAGAACTAAGCTGAACTGAACTAAACAGCAAACTGAAAAATTTCTGCACAGCAAGGGATACAATCAACATAATGAAAAGGAAGCCTTTGGAATAGGAGAAAATATTTGCAAAGCTTATATCTCATAAAGGGTCAATTTCCAAGATATATAAGGAAATCATACAATGCAATAGCAAAAACAAAAACAAAAACACTTGATTTTTAAATGGGCAAAGGATCTGGATAGACATTTCTCCAAAGAAAACATAAAAATAGCCAATAGGTATACATAAAGGTGCTCAATATCACTAGTCATCTGTGAAATGCGAATCAAAGCCACAATGAGATATCACTTCACACCTGCTAAGATGGCTATTATCAGAAATACAAGAGATAACAAGTGTTGGTGAACATGTGGATAAAGGAAACTTTTATACATTGTTGATGGGAATGTAAATTGATGCAAACATTATGAAAAATGTGTAGAAGTTCCTAAAAATTTTAAAGTAGAACTACCATATGATCCAGCTGTCCCACTACTGAGTACAGAGCCAAAGGAAATGAGACAAGTATGTCAAAAAAATATGTATACTCCTATATTCATTACAGTATTATGTACTATAGCTATGATATAAAATAACCTAAGTATTCATTGAGGGATAACTGGATAAGGAAAAAATTCTCAACAAGACTCTTGCAAATCACATCCAACAGTACACTTCAAGGATCATCCATGATGACCTGGTGAGCTTCATTCCTGGGATGCAAGGATGGTCCAATGTACACAAATCAATAAATATAAAGCCTTACATAAACAGATGTAAAAGCAAGAATCATTAGATGCAGAAAAAACATTCAATAAAATCCAGTATCCCTTCTTGATAAAACCCCTCTATCCTTAGGCATCAAAGGAACATTTCTCAAAATAATGAGAACAATCTATGACAAATCTGCAGTAAAAATCATACTTAATGGGCAGAAGCTGGAAACATTCCCCCTAAGAACTGGAACAAGACAGACTTCAAACTTTACAACAAGGCTACAGTAACCAAGAGAGCATGCTACTGGCACAAAAATAGACATGTAGACCAATGGAACAGGACAGGGAATCCGGAAATAAAACCACAGACCTTCAACCACTAATTTTTGACAAAACTGACAAAAACAAACATTGAAAAAAGGAAACCATTTTTAGCAAATGGTGCTGGGAAAACTGACTAACCACATACAGAAGAATGAATCTGAACCTCTTCCTATCACCATATACAAAATTAACTCAGAATGGATCAAGGACTTAGATGTGAAACCTCGAATTGTAAGAATCTCAGAAGAAAACTTAGGGAATACCCACCTGCACATCGAATTTCTTGAGGGCTCTTGGCAGGGATGACTCCATTAACACAAAAATATTGCATTTTCAACAAGGAGGACAACCCCAGTCAGAAGTCACAGGTGTGATCCCTGTCATGTCTCACCCACGTTAAAAATATCCAATCTCTAGCCCACAGAGTAAGCACTTCTTTGTGAAATGCAAGGCAATTTATTGCTGGAATCCTCAGTCAGACACATGGACATGGCAGACTACTGAAACTACTCAGTGATGAAACAAGTGGATTATTTGGGGGTTCCTGGCAGGGATGACTCCATTAACACAAAGATATTACATTTTCAAAAAGGAGGACAAGAAACCTGGTGAATCCATAAGCCGCACTGCACCCTCATTGGAACCTCCTGGGGAGAGGCCTACGGCCTTGTTGGAGTTTGCCTTTTGAATTTTCCTCACACTCTCCTGCAGCACAGTATATCCCAAGGTATGCCTGAGAAGCTCTCATAAGTCTCCCTCCAACACAGCAAAAAGAGGAGGAGGGCTCATCCTGGTGGGTTAGGGGTGGGGGAAAGACTGTCTGGGACAGAACAGAATGAAGATACACAGGAGGCCTGGGTGTGTTTGTGGGTGTGTGGGAGAGAGTGGAGGCTGTGATGGAGCCTCCAGGAGTGAGTGGGTCAGAGTTGACTTCCTACTTCTGCCCTCGCTGGCTCTTGTAGCTGAGCAGGGTCTTTACTATGGGAGCATTGAGAAATGATTCCCTCTGATTCTTGTCTTGGGGTGTCCCAGGTTTAAGGAGTAGAAAAGAGGGAGTGCTTTGTGGAAGCTGCCTTGTCACCTGGCATGTGAGCCACAGAATGGTTTTGGAGGTGGGAGGATTCCAGGGAAAGAAAAAAATGATGGTCTTAGGGAGGCTTGAGGGTTTTAGGAAGGCGTGGGGTAAGGGATTTGGGGTATTGGACAATGGAAGTGAATGGCAGTAATGGTTTGAGGAGGATACAGGCACTTGTGGTAGAGAGGCTACAGTCAGGGAGGCCAGAGCCTGGGGGAGCCATGGGGACAGGACAGCACGACGGTTCTCAGGCTAGTGGCCTGGCAGAGCTGAAGAGTCTGGGCCTGCCCAAGGGGTTACAGACTGCACTGAGTCTCCCCTTCTCGTCCTTCCCTGAACCATTGATGTGTGCCTTGTACTCTTCACTGCTTCATTCTGTGAGGATCTTTAGCCTCCAAGATTCCCAAGCAGAACAATTAGGTCTCTCTGCCCCCACTCCCTTGCCCTGGGATGAGCAGAATCCCCAGAAAGCCACCAGAGGCAGAGACATAGATACGTATGTTGAGTGTGTGCTTTTTATTCTCTGATGCCATTTTCTCATCAAAGCAGTTGTTCAGTTTCCTGGCATTTGCAGTGTAACAGGTTGTCTTGGTATTCTGCTGGTATATTAGCATATTGATCAGGAGTGCAGGTCAAGAATTTGCTAACATCCCTACGCACAACTGGGCAAATGTCACTATTTCAATCACAAGGGCAAAATGACAGTCCCATAAGTGACTCTTAACAAATGCTGCTCAGCCGGGCTCGGTGGCTCAGCCTGTAATCCCGCGCCTTGGGAGGCTGAGGTGAGTGGATTGCCTGAGACCCACCTGGGTAACTTGGCGAGACCTCATCTCTACAATAAATCAAAAATTAGCCGGGCGTGGTAGTGTGCGCCTGTAGTTCCAGCTACTTGAAAGGCTGAGGGAGAAGGACCGCTGGAGCCCAGCAGGTTGAGGCTGCGGTGGCTGGGAGCGGCCACTGCACTCCAGTCTGGGCGACGGAGTGAGACTCCAACTCTTAAAAAACATAAAAAATAAAAAAAAATGGTGGCTATCAAAAAATAAAAAATAAATGCTGACTATTAATATCTGGCATTCTGAAGGAGGATTACTT
>CAUYQG010022257.1:0-13198 GCA_963574415.1 Tarsius wallacei
ATTATGTTTTTCTTTTATTAGCTGCATATCCATGAACAATCAGTAAATATTTTAGTCCATCAGTTTATTCATTTATTTATTCATCCCAAAAGATTCCTTGATATCTGCTTTTTGCCAGGCATTCCACTGGAGATTCAGTGAACAATAAGGATACAAGTCCCTGTCTTCTTAAAGCTTACATTCAAGTATACACTGGAAATAATACCTTCCTCGACCATCTCAAAATGCCATGATAAATAAAAGAGATATGATCATTTGTGTGAAAATGCTTTGTGAACAATTAAGTACTACATGGATATGTTAACTCATGATTATGGTAATTATATTATTACTAATATTTCTAAGTGTTAGCTACAAAGTCAGGTTTTGAATGATAAATAGAAGCTTCTAGTATAAGACTGGAGGTAGGGAAAGAAAAGAAGACATTTAAACATAAAATGAGCCAAGGACAGACCCTATGACATTGTCAGGTTTTCTGATAGCAACTCACAGATTTCCCTTTCTCTAGTGTGTAAACACTAAGAAACATGAGAGAGTGAGAAATTAATTTGAAGAGGAAATCAGGCCCTTTGCATGGAGGGCTGCTGTATAAAGGAGTAGGAGATTCATGAAGTGGTTGAAGGTAAGCCACTGAGAAATTGTAAAAATATTCACTGAAATCTTAAGAGTGAATAGGGTTTTCCAGGGGAAGCATGGAGAGTAGGAGGAGTTTCAGAGATGAAATGTTGTGTGACAAGTATGATGGATGTGAACGATCATGTACTAGTTTAGTTTAGTTTCCCCTTGTTCAGGAGCCTAAGCTCCCCCTTTAAATCTGTCGTCTTCCCCTCCACTCTGTGCAACTCTGCTTTGGATAAGAGAGGGGACTTCTGAGACTCTGAAGAAGAGCTGGTGGGGGAAATAGTAAGGGGAAGTTGGAACTGCCTTCTAAATTTTGTGTGTGATCAGGTCTTTTCCTCTTCTCTCTCCTTTTCTTTCTTCTCCATTTTTAAGTTGCATAAAACATCCCAGAAATCATGCATATGGAGGGGCGGAGAAGTGTGATACTTTTTCTCATCCATCATAAGGCACCCAGCTGACACTCTTATTATAAACGATCAACAAGTGAAACACATAACAATTTTTTCTAATCAAAGTTCTATGACTTGAAAGCCTTCCGGAATGAAAACTCAAACACCTAGAGAGAACTGTCCATGTTTATGCTTAGGTTGAATGAAGTATAGATAGCCATGTAGAAATGTGATTGAACAAAAGAGGATGATCTAATGATAATAGACTGAGAGGGAGACACCCAGCAGGGCCTATCAGCTCAGATTCTTCTTGGCCTCTCTTTGTAGCATTCTTTCCTCCTGCATATGGGGCAACACCCTCTGGAATGGGGGTCTTTAAGAGAGAAGGGAAGGAGTGACCTTTCTAGGTTTTACGCCTTCCTTTGGGGGAGAGCTGTTCTAGTTTCTATGATCTGCATTAGGGAAGAGGAATTCTGTTTTCTATGATTCATTTGGGGGAAGAAGAAGAGGTGGAAGACAGAAGGATGGTAGAAAATCAGAACAATCTTGATTCTGCAGTCCTTCCAGCATCCTTCAGTTCAAAGTATTCAACATACCAAGGTGCCATACTTTACATTATAGCATGTTGAACCTCCTCACAAACCAATCATTTTGTGTTGAGCAGCCTTAAAATCTGTTTTGGCAATAGATAAAGGAAGGAGAAAAACACAAATGAAAATATACAAATCCAATGTCTGCATACAATCTTGGAAAAAGGTAATATTAATTAATCATTCATTTATTCATTCTTCCTTGCATTCATTAAGCCAGTGTTAGTGAATTGATAAATTGAGAACTTGTCTTGTGTTATACGCTCAGCACAGAAAGGAATAGGGCCTGACCTGGACCTTGAGGAATTTCTAGTCTTGAAGAGAGGAATTCATAATGAATTGTTCTCCCAAACACTTTAAATTTGAAAGATAAGAGATTCTGCAGACTTTGGTAACAGAAAGACAAGATGAGAAAGTTCTGCTTTCAAATAATTTAGCCTATATTTATTTTAACCATAAAATATAAAATATATCAAGATTATATATTCAATGCACATGAAAGGATTTGCTGTTTAAGTCACAGAAATGTCTTAATATTGGTTGAGTGAGTGGATAAGATGACCTTCAAACTTCTTTTTTTCAATCAAATAACTCTTACTCAAGTCCCCTATGACAAAGACACACAGCCCAATTCCAAAAATTGAAATATTTTCCTTCCCTTTAAATGAAAAGTACACAGTTTTTCTTGGGCTATTATTTTGAATGAAATAATCCATATCAAATTACCATTGCCAATTTATATATATTTTTAATTTCAAGCTTTAATTCTTTTATTCATGAATACTTCTTCCAGCATCCTAGATTAGTGGTTTCAAACTCTGCCTTTAAATAAAAGTATTTCTTTCTTTTCTGTCCTCTAGCATCTCTTAAAAAGAAGTCAGTTTAAAGTCTCATGATATTTAATTTGTCATTAATTTTCAATTCCTCACTATGAGTGTGTTGTGTGTATGATATTCAAACTCACAGTATTCAATTGAACTTTTAATAAATCCTTTTTACTAGTCACACTTAAAAAAATAATCACAGGCTGTAGAAATGTCTGCATAGCCATTTACATATCATTTAATCGTTGTTTTCAATTTTCTAGGATTTTCCACTCTTTTCATCTTTATGTCCTTCTCCTTTCAACTATTCATGAAATTTTATCACCTGGAGATAAAGTAATTTAAGTTTTTTTTTCCAATTTGCTCTTTTCTATATTCATAAATTTGCCAGATTCTAGAAATCCATATAATGCACCAAACATTCATTCATGCTGAACTTGCTTTTGTGGGTCAGCCAAATTTAATGTTTTTCAATTTCAAGACAGTGGAACTGACCCATTGTTTTCTATATAACCAGTGAATAGCAGGCTTAAGTGAAATACTCTATTTGTAAAAAAAAAATGGAGGGATACATCAAGGTGCAATAATTCCGTGTATAATTCTACATTAGACACATGCATTCACGGTGTAAATGTGCCCTTTCCTTTGTCAAAATATCATTAAAGCAAATAATAAGACGTACAAAATACTAGTCAATGCTAGTACTTGCATAATATGAACACAAACAAGAAAGTGAAATTTAAAGACAAGCATCATTTTCAGCTGCCATTGTTGAGATTGTCCATCTTAGCTCTGTATGCTGAAAGATCAACATCAATATTAAAAGACTACTGAAAATAAAGGCTATATGTCAACCCTTAAACCATTTCTTTTTTTATTTTTTTCTCTTGCAGTTGTAAATTATGTCACTATAAAAGCAGATGATTCATTGCAATAGTGAGACCATTTTCATCTGAAAATCAACAATAATGATGTGTTGTGAATAATACAGTTGAAAATTGATTTGGTGTAAATTCTTAACAAGATACTTTTGCCATATCCCGTGTTCAAAGGGATTGAACTGGAATGCAGAAATGATGTTGTTTTTTTGCAAAGTCTTTTCAGGAGTGGAGATGATGTGAGCATCATAATACTTATACTCTATAAATCAGCAAAAAACATAACCCCCATTTTTATGGAAAATACAGTATAAACATTTTCTAAATGAGATAGTTGTTCAGTCGTATCAAATAAATATGAGAAATATCCAGTGGTATTTAGTTTCTCAGCTGAGATGTGTGCCAGATTTATGTCTGAAGTTTTTGTGGGAGAATCTTTCTCAAATAGTAGTTTCAAAACAGTACAAAGACTCTGCACTAAGTGTCAGGAAATAACTTTCTAGTTTCAACCACTATCTAGATGTGTGACCAATGATATGTCAAATCCTCTTTGAATTTATTTTTTCATTTGATTGAATGGGACTACATCAGTGGTTCTCAAACCTAGCTGGACATTAAAAGTACCTAGAAGGTTTAAAAATGTATAGGTGTCTCCAATCTTTCCCAAACCCATTATATTTTAATTTCCAAAAGTGGGAATAAAGCATTTGTAAGTTCCTCATGTGACTGTGATATGCATCTAACAATCACTTCCAACTCTAAAATGCGGTGACATTTTTAAAAATTTGCAGTTTGAGAACCTTAGCATGTGCTTTAAATGAATTCTGGGGAGATCATTTCCAGTGTAAGGTGTTGGTGTTTGTTCTATCAGTTGCATTCATAATGCAGCCTGACAAGGAAAAAAAAACAAGAAAAAAATTAACAGGGAAGGTAGACAGGCCATGCAAACGAGAGCTCAATTACAGAAGAGCTGTCTCTAGGAGACCAGAGTCATGCTCTTTAACATTCTAAGTGATTGGTTTGTGCAGTGAACCAAATCTGAGCAGTTCCAATGTTTGAAAATGTAATGACTTAAATAGAAATACTAATATACCCTTCAAGGTCATGAAACAGTTCCTTGGCCTTAGGAAACATGTAACTTCTGTGGACTCATGTAGGTCAATTTGATGGACCCCATATAACCTTAAGATGCATCTTACTCTTCCCTCTGCATTAAAACATGTTAATACCAGCTTTGGAGTAAAATTGATTCATTTTTAAAATCTGCCTTCTTTAAACTTCTTTTTCATTTGCAGAATTACCAAGAAGTTGTTTGAATTACCATATTTTCTAACTGAATAAAATTAGGCAAAGGACTGAAGTACAAAAAGGTCATCAAAACAAGAGACTATAAAAGAAATCTGAGAATAGCTATACATTGCCAATGACAGCCTAAAATTTAATTTAAAGTGAGACCTTAAAATGTGTAATAGTTAAGAATTGAGTTTCAAGCCTCAGACACATGTTTAAGGAATTTACTGTATAGGCTATTTCTAACCAAGTTAGTGGAAATGAGAGAGGTTAGGGAACAACCCAGTAGGAATATTTTCCTCTAGAGTTTTTTTGTTTGCTTGTTTTTAATCTTTTCACTCAGAAGGATAGGCTGGTCAATTATATATATATAGTATATAGTACATGAATGTAGTCAATCCTGCACCTTACATACAAAGTCTAGGATGGGTTACAGATACACAAGGAAGACATAAATGAGAATGAATGAAGATAATATCAATCCAGTTCCTAGCAACTGTTTGTTAAGTTATGGCCATACTCACCATTTCAGACCCAGCATCCCATTTAAAAAAATAAATATTCAGGGCCAGTCATGGTGGTTCACATCTGTAATCCCAAAACCTCAGGAGGCTGAGGCAGGAGGATTGCTTGATACCAGGAGTTCAAGACCATCCTGAGCCAGACAGCTAGATCTCGTCTCTACAAAACATTAAAAAAAAAAAAAAAACCTAGCTAGGCATGGTGAGCATGGTGACACATGTACTCAGGAGGCTGAGGCAGGAGGATCGATTGAGCTCAGGAGTTTGAGGCTTCAGTGAGCCATGATCACACCATTGCCCTCTAGCTTGGGTGACAGAATGAGACCCTGACTTCAAAAAAAAAAAAATTATGTAGTCTCCCTTACCTTTCAAGTAATGCAATCTATCTTTGACTATTATTTTTAAATATGCAAGAAAACAAATATATAGTAATGGAATAAATATGTTAATGTACATTTATAACTGCACCATCTTCCTATTTATATATTCTAATTATGAGTAAGTAGGGATCACAGAAGAGTAAGGTGATCAGGAAAAATGAAACAGCAAAGGTAGAGATGAACTCTAATCTAATAACAGATCAGTCTTATCTGTATAAAATAACAGAAAGAGAAAGAAAAACTTAACTGAAGTACAGAAACCAAGATAAACTAAATTAACCTATCAATGGTGAAAAAAAGTGAGGATATATGATATTCTTGTAAATGAACTGGGTCTTATTTATAAGTGTACATTCAAAACAATTCAATATGTTATCGTATGGAACAGTATACCAAAGAAGTGCCACTGGAAACACTTTTTTTTTTTATTGCAGAGTCAACCAAATGTCCAAGGATGCATTCAGTCTTTGCTACTTAGATCCTTAGAGACAGTATCCTTCTTTAGGCAAAGGGTTACAGCAGATGGATTAGAAATATAAATAGTAGAGAGAGAGGCTATAGAGAAATTGTGAGACAAATCTCTGAGGACAATTTTAGAGTAAGATAGAAAACCTCCGTATACGTAATCTAAAATATATTCAATACATAAATGTCATGACTTAGATTTCTTAACTTGTATTTTAAAACCATTCAAACACAAGGATAACAGGAATACTAAGTAGTTTTAACTTTCAGTTGTTTAGCTTCATTAGTTTCATTATGTGTGATTCCAAGCACCTAAAAAGGCTGCTGGGAGTGTGGTGCATGCCTGTAGTCCCAGTTACTTAGGAGGCTGAGGTGAGAAGCCCAGGAAGTCAAGGTAGCAGTCACTAAGATTGCCTGGGTGATAGAATGAGACCCCTTTTTTAAAAGTCAAACAAACCTTATATTCATCTCTTACGCTTTACACTTTCTCAAACAGATTTGTTGTTTTTACTGAAACTGCACTGATAAACTAGAACCCATTCAAATTCACATGTGGTTAAAAAGAAGAATAGCTATAGGTATTTGTCAAAGATGTGGATACAAAAGCCTTAAATGAATCCGAATCCTTTCATAATTAGACTAATTAAAATTGTGGTTTGGTTTAAAAGTTTTGTTTTAGCTCAACTAGTTCTTTTTGTGTAGCTTGGCTAAAATGTTCCACAACACTTCCAAATGGGCAATCAACCAATCTGGTATTGTTCATTCAGAACTTTAAATCTTTTATTTTTATTTTATTTTTTCAAGTAGGAGTCTCATTGTGTTGCCCAGGCTAGAGTGCAGTGGCACAGTCATAGCTCTCCACAGCTTCAACCTCCTGAGGTTAAGCTATCATCCTGCCTCAGCTAGGACTACAGGGGTGTACCACCACACCTGGCTAAATGTTTTTTATTTTTTTGTAGAGACGAGATCTTGTTATGTTGCCTGGGCTGATGTCAAACTCCAGAGCTCAAGCAATCCTCCTGCCTCAACCTCTCAAGGTGCTGAGATTACAGGAGTGAGCCTCTGCACCTGGCCTAAATCTAACCATTATATCTTTATTAAAATAAAATCAGGAGTTATCTATTCCTAAATCAGAATCTTTAAAATCTAAAGTGTGGCAAAGACAGAAACATTCTCAGCACTAAGATTATTTTTAAGTAGTGTAAGTTTCATAATAAATCTCATGATCTTTTACTTCATTTTAATAAATTTGATCTGGTTTCATAGCTGCTTCAGGTGACCTCATTTAATTCTTCAAGTATATCTGAAAAATTCATCACATTCATTCACAATATTTCTCTTTTTTTGTATTAAAAAAATTTTATTATAAAGATGTGGGGTACATTTCAGGGTTAGATATATAAACATTGATCATGCAGGTACCCTTGTGGATGAGGTATGCCCCTCCCTCCCCTAGCTGTTTCCCTCAACTGCCAATCCCACCCCCCTCCCCTGACAGTTTCCCACTACTGCCAATCGCTTTCTTATATCATTATAATTGTTCAAGGTCCGTTTATGAGTGAGAACATATGGAACTCTGTTCTTTGTTTCTGTGATAAATCACTGAATATGGTCGACTCCAAATCCATCCAAGTTGCTGCAAAGTCCATATATTTGTCCTTCTTTATGGCTGCATAATATTCCATTGTATATATGTACCACATTTTTTATATCCAGCCCAGCTTCCATGGGCAACATGGTTGGTTCCATGTTTTTGCTATTGTGAATAGAGCTGCAATAAACATACGTGTACAGGAATCTTTTTTGTAAAATGACTTGAGTTCCTCCAGGTATATTCCCAATAGGGGAATTGCTGGGTCATATGGAAGGTCAATTTCCAGTTCTTTCAGCCTTTCAAAGAGGTTGCACCAGTTTGCATTCCCACCAGCAGTGTAGAAGCATTCCTTTTTCTCCACATCCTTGCCAGCATCTGTTGTTGTTTGTTTTGTTTTTTTGGGTTTTTTTTGAGTTGGCGTCTCACTCCATTGACCAGACTGGAGTGCAGTGGTCGCTCCTGGCCACCGCAGCCTCGACCTGCTGGGCTCCGGCGATCCTTCCGCCTCAGCCTTCCAAGTAGCCGGAACTACAGGCGTGCGCTACCATGCCTGGCTAATTTTTTTGATTTATTGTAGAGATGAGGTTTCGCCTGCCCAGGTGGGTCTCAAACCCGCGGGCTCAGGCAATCCACTCACCTCAGCCTCCCAAGGTGCGGGATTACAGGCTGAGCCACCGAGCCCGGCTTGTTTGTTTTATTAATGATGGCCATTCTTACAGGGGTTAGGCGGTATCTCAATGTGGTTTTGATTTGCATTTCTCTGATGATGAACATTCACAATATTTCAAACATGATGTTTATTTTTCCAATGATAGAGTTTTTAAAATAAAACAGTAATAAATAATGAACTTGCTTTAAACCATCTTTTTTGAGAATCATTTTACTTCTGTGTCTAGGATAAGATGTTCAAACTCATTGAATATTCTGTAAGAAATATTGATCACTCAAAGAGTTCTTAATTTTATTATTAACACTGTTAAAAACTTTCATTGATTTGTGGAACTTTTGACGAAAATCTTTGAGGACCAAGTGTAGTTCATGAGTAGTGCAATGAATTGCTAAAATACCTGGTGCAATTTTTGAAATTAGTTATAAACTGGCATTGCCAGCAACCAATAGCTGGCATTCCCAACTGTAACAGGAGGAATTACCCCCAAAAGAGGGAAATTCTTTTCCATAAAATATATCTTAGATATTTCAAGTATGTAAAACTCCTCCAAATATATTATCAGTAATATTTAAAATAACATTTTCTCCGTGATTTTCATTCCATACGATTATTTCAAATGCAGACAGTAAAGCCTCATTATCCAAAGAGTTCATCCACTTGTAATGAAAATTCATTTTGACTACAGTTCATTTCACAGTTAATTTTTGACATCTTTTGTCATCTCATCGATTATTCCTTACATAGTATCTTAGCTCAATGGAAGAGAAAAATCATTTCATTTGGTCTTCTTTGGTCAGCATACCAAAAACATCTTGTATAAATGTTAAAATTAATTTTCCATAGCATTGGGAAGGTTACTATTTTGTGGTCATGTATGCACATAGAAGAAGCAAGCAGAAGTTTTCATTTTGTTACAAGAATTTTATGCACTCTGGAGACAATGTGAGATTTTTGAAACTTTTCCTTCACATCTTAGAAATATGACACATGCCTTCTAACTTTGTCAGCATCCTTCTCCATAAAGTGTTTACTTAATTTTAACAAGTTGATTTCTTTATTTTAAAAAATGCTACGTGGAAGGAGTATGCACTTTAGTGTTTATTTGCAAGCTAATCTACAAAACCCAATTTCGAACAATAGCCTGATATCAACATTTTCAAATGAGCTAAATAAATATATATGTATATATATACACCACCGTGAATGCAACAGCTACAAGTTAATGTAATGCACTATTCTGAATACTGAAGAGCCTCTAGTTACCTGGTTCTGTCTCTAAATTTCTGAGTCATCCAATCATAGTGACAATAAAAACTGGCCACAAATTTCCCCGCCAAAAAACCTTAGGGTGTAGTATTCATTTGTAAAATTAAGTCCCTTGACTTCATTTACCAAAAATGGCACTTTCTGTAGTCACCCACCACATGCCTCCCTTCTCTGCCTAATCAGTTAACATTCTACCATCAAAAGCCATCACTTGGTTAGACCACAACCCCGGTTAAAGCCAGCTCCATGCCTACTCTTCAACTTCCATCCAAAAAGCTCATACCAGGTAGATAATATCAGCTTAACTGTTTGCTTGTGACTCTCAAGAAAGACCCATAAGCTATCTGGTAGCTCTACAGAATGTTCTTATCCCATCCACTCTTATTTTTCTCGACTGTTATCATTTTTTCTTCAAACACCCAACCCTGCACTTGTCTGAATGATTTGCTTCTGGTTTCCTTAAGACAACGGAATCCATCAGAGAAGAATTTACACATTGTTCCAGGAGGGACTCTTCCTGCCTCCTTGGATGTGTGCCCTCTTTGCTTTCCCTCCTGCCACCCCTGAAGTTGACAGTGCTCTGAGTGCCATCCAATCTTACTAGTGAGAACTTTGTTCCCTGTATCGTCCCTCACTATCAGCTTTTACCTCAAGATAGAATCATCTTCATCAGCATTCTATGAGTAAATATAATTTATATCTTTTTTGAAAAGTACAAAAACTGTCTTAACCCCATCTTACCTCCAGTTTGAGTCTCATTCTTCTGTTTTCAATTAATAGCAAGTTTTCTGCATCCTTTTTTTTTATAATTTCTGTCCTCTTCCCCCACACTCACTTCTTTTTCCTTTTGAGACCACTTCAACCAGGTTTTTGGCACCTTGCCACAGAAGCTGCTCCTATAAAATTTATCTAAAGTCCCTGTATTGCCAAATTCAATGGGCACTTTTCATTTCTCAGCTTACTCACATATAGGCAGCTACTGGTGTGACTGGTCTCTCTTAGACTCTCCATTTTCACTTTGCTTCTCTCTGGGTTCTCTACATCCTTAACAGAAGCTTCATTCTCGGGTTCCTATATAAGATGTGCCTCATCTTCCCAAGCTTCAAATACTGGGCGTCCCAGGCTCCATTGTTGACCCTCTCCCTTTCACTCCCTAAGCGATGTCACCCAGTCCCATGGCTTTAAATACCATGTATAAAGCTACTTATTTCCATATTTAAGAATCCTGTCCAAATTTCACTCATGAACTCCTTCTCCAGTTGTCTGTTTGACATCTAAATCTTTTTAAAAAATCTTTAAATTAACATATGCAAAACTGGGCACTTGATTTTCCCTGCCCAAACAGCTATTCCTCCAATTTTTGCCGTCCTAGCAATGACATCATTCTTTCAGGTGCTACAGCCAAGATGTTAGAGTCATTTTTGTCTTCTTTCTTTTACTCCTCACTTTTATTCCATTGTAAAATGCTTTTGGTCTTAATCTCAAACATATATTTTTAAAATGAAATAACTTTTTACTTCTGTCACTACTCATCTAAACATGATTCATTTAACAAAACTCAAAGACTCTGCATAAAAATCCACTCTAAACTCTGGCTTAATATAGCAGCCATTTACTATTACTAAAAAATCTACAAATTGAGTGAGGAAGATGTTCTGCTGATCTGAGCAAGGTTCAGCAGATTTCAGCTGGGTTCTTTAATATCTCTGGAGCATCAGCTAGGACAGCTAAGTGGACTAACCTCTGGTACACATGATTTTTCATCTTCTAGCAAGTTAGCCTGGGCTTGTTCTGATGACAGCTGGTAAAGTTCTAAGGGCAAAGCCATGCAAGGCCTACTGAGGTCTAGGCAAGGAAATTCAAAATCATATGATGTCATTATACTGCATTCTATTGGCCAAAATCAGTCATGAAGCCCATCCAGATTCACTGTTAGGAAGCCCTACAAAGTCACACTACAAAGGAATCGGGATACATGGAAGGGAATAATGACGACATTTTTACTTTCTTTTTTTTTAACTTGTATTTTAAAACTGTGGGGTACAATTCAGGGTTCGGTAGACAAATATTCACTGTGCAGGTACCCTTGTTGATGAGGTGTGTTCCCCCTTCCCCAGGTAGATATTGACTACTCTCAATTCCACCTCCCCCCACCCCGCAGTTTCCGCTACTGTCAATCCGTTTCTTATAGCATTACGGTGGTTGTTCAAGGTCCACTTACGTGTGAGAACATGAGATACTAAGATCTTTGTTTCTGTGAAAGACCATTCAGAACTATGAACTCTAATTCCATCCAGGTTGCTGCAAAGTTCATGAGTTTGTTCTTTATGGCTACGTAATATTCCATTGTATGTATGTACCACTTTTTTAAATCCAGTCCTCTTTTGATGGGCAGCACGGTTGGTTCCATGTTCTTGCTATTATGAGCAATGCTGAGATAAACAGACATGTGCAGGTATCTATTTTATAGAGTGATTTGAGTTCTTTCAGGTATATTCCCAGTAGGGGCATTGCGAGGTCATATGGAAGGTCGACAAGTGGGACCTCATTAAACTGACAAGTTTCTGCAAAGCCAAAGATATCATCAAGAGAGCAGGGAGACAACCCACAGACTGGGAAAAAATATTTGCCAACTCCATGTCTGACAAAGGCCTAATATCAAGGATGTTACAAGTTAATGTAATGCATTATTCTGAATACGGAAGAGCATCTAGTTACCTGGTTCTACCTCTAAATTTCTGAATCACCCAATGATTGTGACAATAAAATCTGGCCACAAATTTCCCCGCCAAAAAACCTTAGGGTGTAGTATTATTTATTTGTAAAATCAAGTCCCTCGACCTCATTTATCAAAAATGGCACTTTCTGTATTCACCTATCACATGCCTCCCTTCTCTGCCTAATCAGTTAACATTCTACCATCAAAAGTCATCAATTATGTTGTAACATTCCTTGGTTAGACCACAAGCCTGGTTAAAGCCAGCTCCATACCTACTCTTCAACTTCCATCCAAAAAGCACACACCAGGTAGATAATATCAGATCTTCAAACATGCTGAAAAGAAAAAAACAAACAACCCCACCTCAAAATGGGCAAAAGATATGAATAGACACTTCTCAAAAGAAGACATACGAGCAGCCAACAGATACATGAAAAAATGTTCAGCCTCACTAGTCATCAAGGAGATGCAAATTAAAGCTACATTGAGATACCACCTAACTCCAGTCAGAATAGCCATCATCAATAACCCAGAAAATAACAGATGCTGGAGAGGATGTGGCGAAAAGGAAACACCTATTCTATTGAAGGGAGTGAAAACTAGTACAACCGCTGAGGAAATCAGTGTGGCTATTCTTAAAAGTACTAAAAATTGACCCTCCACATGACCCCACAATCCCCCTACTGGAAATACCCAGAAGAACTCAAAGCACTCTATAAAAAAGATACTTGCACATATATGTTTATTGCAGCATTGTTCACAATAGCAAGAACATGAAACCAAACGTGCTGCCCATCAAAATAGGACTGGATTAAAAATATGTGGTACATATACATAATGGAAAATTACACAGCCATAAAGAAGAACAAAATCATGAACTTCACAGCAATCTGGATGGAATTAGAGTTTATAATACTGAGTGATCTTTCACAGAAACAAAGATCTTAGTACCACGTGTTCTCACTCATAAGTGGACCTTAAACAACTATCG